>JAQGBJ010001281.1:0-24530 GCA_034698345.1 Sphaeridia pumilis | reverse complement strand
GTTGCATCCGTCGTCGTCCCACGTGCTGGTTGAATGGATGCATTCCTTTTGCTTGACTTTAACAATGTGAATCATCGTATTGTTGTTGGGATATGGCGAAGGTTCCATGGTTGGTCCCAATGGAATTTCAACAGTAGTTTATGAGAGAAATCCAAGAATTAAGGTACTTTGGGTTATTTAGACAATTGAGCAAGGCTCTACAAAGTACCCTTTTCAAAGTGTGTACCTTTTGATAAGGTCAGCTTTCGAGTCCCTTCTTTTTCAAGCTACTTGATACTATTCCAAGATGCTTTTGTTTACCCAAAGTTTGACCAAAATGTAACCAAAATGCAGGCCACGAGGCAACATAATATTTAAGTAGCTAATAGGCAACAATAACAGCAAGCGAAGAAACTGTATATTTTTATATTCAACTTCACAAGAACCAAAATGGTCTCCCGGGAGTCGTTCCAGCGGTTAGTGGAAACGTAAATGGTACTTCCGGAAGAAGACTGCAAAAATTTCAAAGCACTACCGGCGAATAAACGTTGGAGTAAATCAACTAAACGACGAACCTTCTCGTTGATCAAAGCAGGCCGCAGCAGCAGCAGTTTCAAGTTTCTTCAAGAATGCCAAGTTTGCAAAAACGTCGATGAAATACTATATCGAAATAGCTTCAAAACGTATATAAACATTCCTCGCTCAGTCAGTCAAATATTGGAATGGGCTCTCTTCAGCTCTTCTAGGAAATTGGCCGACTGCTGTTTGACTGACTGATTGACTCACTTTCAGAAACTGCTACTTTGCTTCTTCTATTTGAGTTGCTAAGCGAAAACATTGAGCCAGAGGAAGAAAGTCCGGGATTTCGAACAGAGCGTACCAGAGCACCCTGTGGTCCTCCGAAGTACACGATCCAGCTCGAGGGTCTCTCCAGAACAAACTGAAGACGTAAAGGAAGGCAAAGGTTCCCTGCAGTTTCTGTTTTGGGATCCAATGGCAAAAGGGTAGTTGGAGCAAAGACACGTAAAGAATGATATGTAATCGAGTAATGAAATGAGACGGGTAGAATGTCAGAGGACTGCGGCTGAGGATCGGGAAGAATCAAAATGAAAGTTGAAATATATTGAAGGTTCGAGTTGAAGAGACAGGGGAATAAAAAGGGATATTTTGTATTTAATGGCATGTTATTATGAGGTACAGAATAAACAAACATTGTTGTGGTTCATAAATCGCTGGAGGAGGAAGAAGAAGATACCAAAAAATCCAGGTAAGTTTAGGCTTGAGGAAATGGATGAAAGATGGATGGGTGGGTTGAGAGGTCGAAGGAAGAAGGAAGGTGAAATGATGTTGATATTGATATTGATATCATTTGATGATGGAGGTTCAAATTGGGTTATGTGGAAAGTTTTAGGATTTTGGGGTATTTTTACAGGTATGATTAACCACCAGGGGTAAATTAAGCGAGCCGTTGGGGGGCAAATGCTTGAGATTTATAAAATGCTATGACTGGAACTTGGCAGTCAAAATAGGCTAACAGATGACAAGAAACTACAGACCTAATCTTAACTTGCCTCAGAGCGTTTTGGGAGTATAAACGGCACTAAAGTCTTGCAGAATTCCCAGTGAAATTTAATCACGCAAGAAATAATTTTAAACTTCGCGGATGGACGACGACGAATCTTTGAAGTGATCTCATAATATAAACAGTCAATAAAAACGGCGTTTAAATCTATCATAATTCTCCCCATCAAACTGTATTGCAAAAGACACTTAATTTTATGTTTCTGCTCTCATCTCAAACAAACTACATATATAATTTCTTCTTATGTGGACCGGGACTTGGCAGTCAAAAAGGGCTGATGAAAATTACAAGCAAAACCGCAGATCTGAACTAACACTCCGGAGAGCGTTTTTGACATATAAACGGCACTAAAGTCTTGCAAAACTTCTAGTAAAATTTAATCAGGCAAGAAATAATTTTAAACTTCCACAGACGATCAAATTTATAAAGGTACCCCACAATATAAGCAGTCAATAAAAACGGCATCTAAATCTATCATAATTTTCCCCCATCAAACCGTATTGCGAAAGACTATGTTTCTGCTCATCATCTCAAACAAACTGTATAATTTCTTCTTATGCTGTGGACCGGGACGTAGATGACACAATCCGTCATCATGATGTCACCCCGAAGGTGGAGCTCCTTTAGAACAAATGAGCATTGTCAAAGTGCTTGATCGCTTCCTTTGATATCATTATTCATCACTTCTTTTTACGAGCCTTATTAAAATGTCCTTTTACTCTTCTCTCGAACTGGCCACTTGATAAACAAGTCAACTTGAAAACGCCAACAGTTGACACTGCGTGGGCCCAAGACTTCCACTCCGAACTTCTATCTAACACACCTTTTTTACGCAGTGGATGAAGCGAGCGACTCAAATCCATCACCAAAAACCCCTGCTTGTCCAGTCTCTATGAAAGTTGACTTTTTTCCCGGACGCTCGAAATGATTTGTTTTGTCTTTGGAAGCCTCCACTCATCTAACATTCAAAGTTGGCTTCTACGGTTGGAACCAGCATGTAGTCCGGGCCTCTGGACAGAGGACAAAATAATGTCCTTGCTCATCTCATCCAAAGTCTCTTCTACTAATAAGCCAAAATACATGGAGGCTAACCAGGGAAAATTTTAATAATAAAATATACAAGCCAGGGCATCCAGTTGAGGTAATAACAACTGTGGTCGCATATGGCGATTACAATGTTTGTTGTCCAGAAGCGGCGCTGCTGCTTCATTGCAATTTTCTCATTTAGAGTCAGTCTATAGAGCAGAGATGGACGAAACCGTAGGTGGCGAAACGATATACGTTTGTCATTATTAAAAAGCTGCTCCTTCTCTTCCCCTGTCCAAGTGTCTAGTTGACCAAAAGTAAATTTGTCCAGGCGGACTCCAGCGGCTATTTTATGATGACAGCGCGCAACAACTCTTTGCTCTCCGAAACGCGAGTGTCGCCTCCAGCGACATCTGTGACAACAACACTTTGCTTCGAAACTGATTTTTAAATACTTTTTCTTCTTCTCCTGCTCCTCGTCCAATCCTTTTACTCGCAGTTGACTGCGTTCAAGGTATGCATTTAGCCGAAGACTCGAATCGAAAGGTCGTCGCGGGGTAGCTGACTTGCAGGAAATGGCGGGCTGTTATAGTCTCAAGACGAGTTAAATTGAATCTTGTTAAATACACGGCGGCTGGAGAACCGCTAGTCAATGAGGTAAATTGAAACAGTGAAAGAAGACGATCGGCATCCTCTGCTCAAGCAGTCCAATGAATAAATATATTTGGACAATAGACTAACGACCATCAACGTTTCCAACCGAGAGAGATGAACCAGCGAACGGAATCCTGCGAGTAAATGAAGCAAATACGATACAAGAACAAGTACTTAACGAAAAGCTTTTTGAAGCCGCAGCGTTACCGCCGAATATTTCCTTCTTCCAAGTACACAAGATCAGTATGGGTCCGAGTTCGGTTGCAGTAAAGCAGATTCACCACAGAATTTAAATAAAGCACAAGGGAGGGAGGAGGAGGGGTCTTTTTTACAAGTTTATCAAGGCTCAAAATCTCCCTCTTTATTATCCCAATAAATAAAAATACAGACACTTGAGGGTGCGTCTGGACAAATTCCAGCTTTGTCTTACAACCATCTTACATAACGAGCGAGCGGGCAGGTACAAGTATCGTCATAACTTGTCCAGTGAAATATTATTTTGTTTATGCTTCTTCTCCTGTCCGAGGAGATCACAAAATTTTTATTGCCACAAGAATGATAAGGACAAATTCCAGTTATATTCCTGGACAAAAGTGTCCTGGACAACCTTTTAAAAATAGAAGTCATAAAGTGGAGGACGTGGAACGAATGAATTTGTTAGTCTAATCATAATCGGGCGAACGTTATGACATTATGACTTGTTATTGTCATGTACAAATTAAAGTGACTCCATGTGCCTGCCTGGAATGCCAAAAAGTCCTGGACATTTCCAGTATTCCCTGCTGAGACGCTGCCAAGAAATTTATGTGGGAACTAAAAATCAAAGCGCAGAGAGGCTCATCCAAAATAACCGTAAAATTCGCAATTCGCTAGAGGGCGGCTTCGCCGCCCTCTGGAAACGCAATAAACCTGGATTTCTTCTCCAGGTCCCTGCTGAAACATAAAACAAGGCGTAGGATCAAATTTCATATATTTCATATGCCCAAGCTCAGATTTCGTCCAGGGAACAAACAATAAACAAAGTTATGAAGGTACGACAGACACACAGGTAAAAGTATGTACAGAATTGAGACCTTGTTCAATTCCATTGTCCGGGATGAATAGACACGTTTGTTCTAAATTATCCATTTCTCCAGGATATGAATAAGTAATCATGTTTCATGCATGTTTATATGTTGTTACAGTTTTTACAGTTTTTCTTGTACCGAGCGCCCGAAAGTTGAGTAACAATGGGAAATCCAACAGGGATAACTGCGCTGTTTACATGCTACTGTTGGAGCCAGGGAAATTGGAAACAAACACGCTTTTTGGCTGGCTGGCGTGTTGCCAGTAAGTGACGTGCATTTCGTGTTCTGATCTCTATTAAAAGATATGCGGGAGCAGAGACAGTTGAAACTGTTCTTGTTGAGATGAAATTATTTCATGTGGAAAAAGTTGATGGAATAATATGGATGAAGCTTATGACAAGTGAAAACGTAAAAATGCGTCGAGTTGAAGGGTCGGACGGATGAAGAAGGTTCTTCTCCAGTTTCTCCAGGGGAAACACCGAGTTTGTATGTTTTTGTCCAGGAATTTGACTCTTGTTTGTCAGACTTTGTCTCCAGTCAGCGGGAGCTGACTGGATGAATAAATGAAATTGTTTTCTCGGGCTCTTGTTACAGTTTACATCAAGTCAGGTATTCTCCTTAGCTCTCAACGTAAATAGTGTATTTTAAGAGGGGGAAGAATCCCATGAATAAATGATAAAAAATGAAGTGTGCCAGAAACACAAGGCTCTTGGAAAAATTACCGCAATAAGATTCTCCAGCAGCGCCAAGCGCGCGGCGCGCTCCGCGCGCCCACGCAGGCGCTCTGGAGAATGTTGCTCCAAGAACAGTTATAAGCTGTTGATCTGATGACAGATGCTGACACTGTGTGAGAAAAGACAAAAAGTTGACCGCTGGAGAATCTTGTCCAGTTTTGATGATTGACAGCCTTGGCGATAACTGTGTGGTGGAATCCAATGATGACAGGGCGGGTCACTGCGGTTTTGAGTGGATAATTATAGGACACTTTGAGAGTTTGTCTTTCCAGTTGAGCAGGCACAATTGAATGCGTGAAAGCATGCATATATTTATGAATTTATTTGGCCGTGAGTAAGTACGTATGAAGTTGAAGTACGTGAAGCGGAGGAGGAGATATCAAAGGTAAATGAATAGGCAGGTAAATCCATTAATGAATATTCTGTTTCAAGCTCATCTCGCACCGTTACACTTTTACAAAGGGATTTCGACAAACACTAATCTTCTAATGGACAGAGAAGCCTCAAAGAGTCCACCAAATGCACTATCATGACTTTAATCTCGGGAAAATACTGAAAGACTAGGCTCTTTTCCAGGCTGTCTGGAGACTCGAGAGTGAATTTAAATGTAACGTTTCTGTCGATGAAACCTGAGAAGTGTTTTTGTGAAGAGCGTCGGCGAGCATATACAAAAGGCTACCTGAAAAGCAGACCTGGACCACGTCCACTGGACAAGAGGAAACTCAGGCTTCTCAGGTGGGAATTCGCTGAAGCGTAATGAAACGATTTTGCCGGCTGCTTAATCCCCTTGAAAATGTTTTCTTAAGCACTTAACTGCAAAAACAATGGTCCAAAAGTACAGAGAGCTGAACATGGGAGTTGATGCGGGAGATAATCGAATTGAGCGCTTAAAGTTCTTACCGAGGTGCAGATTAGGGTGCTCTGCCAGAAGGCTAACAAGAGCGCGGCGACAGGTGGCGCTCCGCGCCACCTGTCCGCGCTCTTGTTCACCTCGGAAGACAGTAGTCTGTAATGAGGGAAAGCGCGGCTGGAGGAAGACTTGAGAAGAAGTTTGCCGAGTGCTGTACTATTGCATGTAGCGATAAAATCAGCTGCTAATCGTTTAATGGCCATGTAAGGTTACCTACTTGAAAGGTGGGAAGGAAGAAGAAACAGTCGGCTGAACTCAAGACTAAAGCCAAATGTGGAAGATGATGAGACTTAAATGGGGGCGGATCAAGTGTCTCTGAAACAATTGAAAGTAGAAGAAGAAGATACATTTACTGATTGTGGACTGAGAAGACTAAATAAATGTATTTTTGTTGGGAGGACGGCAAAAAACAAAAGACTTTCATCAAGCCAAGGCAGGCGGTAGGAGGAGGAGGACGCAGGTAGTTCGTTAAGAAGAGCATCGAAAATTAATGACGGGAGACTGGACAAGGATAAAACGGCTGTAAAGAAATGTGTCGTTTAAAAATGATACTTGGACAGATATCGAAGAAAGGTGGAATGTGTTGTCGGAACTCAGGTGAGTACAAGAGGCAGCCTTGTCATGACATGATAAAGGCAATTGGATCCTGCTGAGAGCTGTAATGGTGACTTTAAGGTGACCGTCGAAAAGCCAAGGCGTTATGACAAGGGTTGGGATGTCAACCAAGGGTCACGATCAGAGTTTAACGAGATGAGGACAAGTTAATAGGAGAGTCGGTGGGAAGTAAAAATGAAGAGTGGAAAATGTCGAAAAATTATGTTATTGAAAAATGCCGTTTAGTTGTACAATCTAAATTCGAAACTTTATGACTAGTTCAATGGAGGAATAACAGATGTTTTAATGACTTTCGTTCCAGGTAATCAAAATAGAAGCCAAATTCGACAAAAAGAAGTCAAAAAACAACAGCGTAGACTCTCGTTCAATAGACCTGAAGCTCCCAACCATGATCGACTGCGCGGGGACCGAAGACACTTGCCGCTGAAGCATTTCATATTCTCTAGAGCCTAGACGCTGCGAAGCGATTACCAAAAACTCCCGCTTGAAGTTCTCTGTTTCCATGGGTATTTTGAAGGCTGTTCGATAGAGAAGCGTGTAGGTTCCAAGAGCCAAACAGCCAATGTAGCCTGAAATCAAGGCTGCGCCGATATTCTGTGACCCCATTAAAATGACGCTGGCGAAAGCGTAAATGCTGGAGGCCAAGGAGACTTGTTTCATGACCCAGATACTCAGGGAGTTGTCGGAGTTGAAGAATTTGATGAGGAGTTGGTATCGTCGAAGTTTCCGGTAGACGATTTCGAATGTTCTGAAGTCAGCAATTCTCCTAAAAGAAACCCAAGCAAGTGAGTCATTCAAATCTTGACTAAGAAGCTGCAAAAATAAGGATTGGCTCAAACGGCACTTGAATCTAGCACAATTTTTTACCTCGACCGAAGCCTTTGTAGCATCACCGGAAGATAGCTCGTCCAGATCTCCAGTGCCACAATATGCATCCCCAAACTGATGGCCATCATGTTCAGCAAATGAGCAATCGAATAATAGTCAAGAGCCAAAATACCCGCCGAAATCGCCCGGTACCTTTCCGTACTTCCGTCCAAAAAGCCATGTTCTGATCCATAAGCCCAAAAGAACCGAAGTCCATTCATCCATGAAGTGTCCATGTAGAAGAGCACAAAAACGCCGAAGCCAACTGTCCACATGGCGAACGGCATGTTTGAAAAGTATACTTGGTTCACGGTAATGCCGGAGACAACCGAAGCGTCTTCGAGAAAGCTGTTCCAAAGAGCCGGGTAGGTTGCGGTGTCTTCGCAGAAATATTTGTACGAAGTCACGCATGTGAACAGTTGGACTCCCGCGTGGTTCATGTGAACAGGGACGTGAATGGGGTTGTAGAAGTCTTCGTTGATGAAGGAGTAGGCGAGCGTCGATGTGACGTAGAACGTCTTGAGAAAGTGGAGCACAAGCTGGAGTTTCCAGATGGCGCTGCGGATGTTCGAGTGCACCAATCCGGGCGCGAAGCGCCCGGAGTTGATGGTCAGCGGGAACCATCCGATGCGGTTTAGTAGCTTGTAAAAAGCAATGTTGATTTTTATGGCGAATTCGAAGAACATTTTGTCGTCTTGTTTTGGTCAACTTCTATTCGCGAATGTCGAAAACATACATTTCGCTTGATTAAACTTCGGCCAGCCAATTTAATCAACCTGGAATTCAATCATTTTAATTAAAGAGTCTCCTGGAACTTCTAATATTCTAAAAGCGTCAACTTGATCAACACCTACAAGCTGACCTGAATTTCATTCCGTTGATTAGCAAACCCCCAAAAATCAATTTTGCTAATGCTTTTTCTTCCTTTCCTTGGTTCCACTACTTCAAAGCCAGCCAAACTCAACAATGGCCAACAATGCAAAAGCCCTGAGCTTTACATTCTCGTCCTGGGTGGGTGTGTGCCAGATTAATAAGCAGATACGGGATAATGTGTTAAGGTGAAAATTGCAGGTTGCCCAAGGTCTCCGGCACAAACCGGTCATTACGACCACTCAACAACAATGCATTGATGAACGACTTTGATCAAGGCAAGATGCAAAAGGACTGCAATTTACCCGCGATCATGTGAAATATTGATTTGTGCCCATAAAGCAAATCAATCAACAACAACAACCATCGAGATTCACCAAGAAACCGGCTGGTGCACTTCGTGCACCAGCTTCGCCGGTCGATTGTTGTTTGGCCAAGTACAAGCAGTTTAAGCAAGTGCATTTGAAAATCGTGGCGAGGCCATATAACGCCCAAAACTGATCATCTCCCACAAAAATGCAAAAAGTATATAATCCGGCAAAAGAACAAGGAACGAACGAGATGATGATAATAGGTCAATGAGTATTGCAAACCGTGATTAGTGTCCAATGTCCATACAACAATGGTAATCGGGCAAAGATCGGCGCAGGCGCAGCGGCGGGTCATCGATGCATTCATCGATGAGCTTCGAGATTCGAGTTTGGTCTTATGGTGCTTGGGGGAAATTAATAATAAAAAACAATGGATCACGGATACAAGGCGAAACGGGAAGAAACAAGCCGCCATTGTTATAACTGTTGCGTCACGATTTTAAAAAGTAGAGACTTTTTCAACAGGTGCACTTACAAGTGCATCGTGTGCTTTACTTTTAGAGAGAAAAATTTATAAGTAGGGAAATGGACAAAACGTGAAGACGGCTGATTGACCTAGTAAATGAGTTGCCATATTTAGAAGTCCTCATAAAGACGCATAATTGTTTTACCTGTTAATTGCGGCCTGGATATAATGACGAGCTTTTGCTTTAAAATTAAAAAAAATCGGGTAATTAAAGCTGAGCTGGGTTAAATAAAAGTGCCGACAAAAAATTAGATTTTGGAGACCGGTAAAAAAAGTTAGAAACAAACGGCACTTCGCAATAGCACTTTTTGCACTTTGAACCTTCGCCCCCTCTTTTCCCGCCAAAAGCCCTAGCCCCGCTTCCTGGTCATCTATTCCTTGTAGTTACTAGCCTAACTTCAAAATATCCAAAAACCCACTAATTCAGCACGCCTGAAAAGCATACCGTATTGAACCTTGACTTAAATCCATCCAAAGAATTATAAATCAGAAATCAAGGCCGCATTACCGCTACAAACAAGCAATTCAATCGACAAGTTTGGACAACATGTTCACCAAAACAAGAAACACAAAATAATAATATTTAACTGCAACTTCAGCCCAACTACTCATATAGTCATAAAGTCGTGATTTCTGAATGGGCCTTTATGGCCATCCATATTTTTCGGAGGATTTCAATAACGAAAAAACGTGACTCTTTGAGGATGGTCAGAAGACCAAGGGCTGGACTCTCCGATCTCCACTGGTCATTGAGAAGCGTAAAAAACGTATTTAGACGAAACGCATCTATTCAATAATCCGGTCCAACCCCTGGTTTCTGAAGCCCATCCGGAAACTGGGCTTGGGCTTCGTACTTCAGGCTTGGCTGCCTTGGGCGGTGTTTTACAGTCGTGGCCAGAAAACTGGATTAAACTGTGAAAAGCTTTTTTGAATAGCCCGAAAAAGATATTGAACAAAGAAAGGAACGTTTTCAAAGTTATTTATTTTAGCCGAATTCATAAGTCGCGCTCGTCCCCGCCCACATCCTAATCAAGTCGAACGAACGGAAGGCTGCAAGGCGCCTTCAGAAACCAAGGCTTTCCAGTCAGTCCAACTTTCCACGCCCACTTTTCCAGACTTTTGGAATTGCATTTCTGGGAGAGAAGCAAGAAGGAGCAGCCGGTAAATATTCGGTTTCGTTTCATTAAACGCTGTCTATTTTGTCTACTTAGGAAGGCGCAGGTCAGACACACAATTCATCAAGGTCGTGACAGGGATGACGTCAGAAAAGAAGAAATGGGTAAATAACACAGGTCAGAGTTGACAACAAAATACAAAAGTTTTTACAAAAGGCCCAATTTTACACACGAATCCTGAATTCAAACTGAGTCAAAAGAAGTCACAAATGCTGAGCAAATTCCCAAGAAAAAGCTACTTTCTTAAAAGACGTTCCTGAAGCAGCTGAATACATTTTGTGTGTAAACACTAAACGAATGATGTGACAAGTTGAAGAAAAAGAATTGAAAATATTATGCTGGAGAATACAAAAAGACGACACCAAAGGCGAAATCAAAAGACAAAATCCCAGGACCTTTGGGTCCTGGGAAAGGACTTGTTGGTTGACTATTATTATAATATCCGTATTATGTAATGTTGTTGCATTTGTGACCATATCTTCCAGTCTTTGTGGTCGGTGATAAAAAGGTCGGCGGGTAGCCACACGAGGCGGCGACCAAGACGCCAAAGTCCGAACGAGGCAACTGCGAAGCTAATGGGAAAAATAAACTGGTCTGACGTGCCACCGCAGGAGGCCAAAGGTTAGATGCTGTGGAGTAAAGTGGAACCAAGGGAGAAAATTAATTTGAATTAGACTTGTCCAGCTAACTTACCTATGACTTTGAAGCCTGTAACGCACCAAAGGTACTTCAGAGCGAGAGCGCCAAATTCAAAGTTCCAGAGGGCGCTCGCGACAAGCGCCTGTCCCTTGTCCACTCCGAGCTGAAGACTCCTGGCGGCCTTGGGTGAGCAGGAAGGAGATGACTGAAGAAGCTAGAGAAAAAAATACATGTTTTGATCCGACTTCATTGTGACCAAACCTTAAGGACCCCAAAATGTTGGACAACAAAACGTTTAGCTGTAAAAGGCACCTGAATGGACAAAACCTGGACAATCCTCCAGGAAGAAAAGAACAAATGTAAAACAAGTTTGTCCAGGCTACCGAACAAGTCTTCTACCGAAAAAGGTAACAACATGAAAAACGTAATGGTTGACTAATGCTCGAGCTGCGGATAGATAATGAATTAGTCCAAGTCAGGGATGAAATTCTCGTTAAGTTATGCATGGAAAGAGGTGGACATTTTTAGGGGTAAAATATGTGAGAAAAGCTTAGAGTTTCGGTTACATGCGTTTCAAGCTTGGGATGTTCAGGTAGGACGACTTCGTTGGAGGAGTCTCCAGTTGATCTTGGGATCAGAAAAGGTAGCTAAGGTGAGGCAACTGAAGATGAAAGAAAAGATGAAATAAATGAACAAGAAGAAACCACAAGAAAGTTACATAATTTCTAGAGTTCACAAGTTGTTTTGTTGGCCGGGTCAAGACATCGAAAAGAGCATCCGTCAAATGTCAACAGGCGGCCGGCCCCCGTCCGATCCTTCGGTAGAACAACTTTTGTCGAAACCCATGCAACTCAACGTCAACATTAGGACAGGATTTTCGGGTAATATATGACTCAAGGACCCAGCCCTTGAGTCCACGCCTTCGCTAGGATTCTTCGTCCGGGCTTCGGATATAGGAATAGTTGGTGAAGAAGAGCAAAAATAAGATATTCTGGGCCCTGTTTTGAGGAATTCGAAGCAGCTCGATCTAATGAAGCTTTATGGGAAACTAACGAAGGTGGTGGCGGTCGAGGTGCCTTTGTTTCTCCAGGGAAATGCTGGACAAGGTTTGTTGATTTACTTTAGGCAAAATACCTTGATAAAATATCCGCGGGCGACCAAATACCTCAAGGTGCTGTTGAGAGCCTACAAAGTTTTCACATGAACTTGAGTCAATGGAACTCAAAAGATGGAATTTACAACTTTCAGATCAGCCTCTGAAAAATAAAAATCCAAGGAAATGGCATTACAAACTAGCATAATTTTAAAAGAAATTCCGGACTTCTAATAAGGATACATGCATGCTTCTTACAGCTGTTTAATTTCAAACTTGACTCGGAACACAATTATCTTTTACTCAACCCACCTTCACAGTTTTGCAACCAAACCCTGGCAAAATTACACTTCCTTCTCCAAAAATCCTAAAACCTCAAACACCAATTTCCGCCCGTTCCCACCTAATAACTTGCTAATGATCCACGAGCCAAACTGCCGGCTGTCAAGGCCAAAACTAATACACCGTGTACTCACTAAACGGCATACAAAATGCATAAATAAACGAAATACATATATTTAAGCCTTCTGTGCAACCTCTGAACCTCTGGTTGTTCTAATGGATCTATCGTTCTTCTAGAGCGTGCCGTAATTATATTCTAATTACGCGAGGCGGAAGCGTGAACTGTAACAGCGCCATGATTTGCTACTGACTTTGAACAAGAAGACCTGAAATCCCCAATACTTCCATTGCCCTTTGCTCACTTCATTTATTCAGGCCACAAGCCCGGTCCGTTCAAAATAAGACTTGGCGGGTCATTAATGTAGATTAGAACCCGGCAGAAAATAAGCAGTTTACAAGTCGGGAAAACACCGGCGGTAAGTCAAGCTGTCTCACATAGGTTTCCTCCTTGTATCAGAAACACTGACACTTTCCCCTTACAAAACCCATAGAGCAAAAACCCAGCTCGATGACACCTGCCTTGAGGCTTTTGGGTTTGGGCACGAGAAGTTATTATTGTTATTGTTATTTCTCCATACGAGCCAAGTCATTACGAATTCCCTGTGACCCAACACGGATATTACATGAACTACACAACTCAAGGCTTAACTCAAATATGATGCTCGTTTTGAAGGTTAGCGCTAATGGCAAATGCGATTTTAAACACAGACTTGGGCTCGGTTCTTGCTCAAGTTGTGTCCCTATTTACTAATTCAGTGTATCTGTTTTGAAGGACGGCTCGTGGCAAATTATGCATGGCGGATGCCCCGAAATTCGCCCGGCTGACAGGATTCTGGATTTGTAACAATGCTTGCTTCGAAAGGGATTAACAAAGAGCCAAGGGGAAACAACAAATTCGGAGCCTCTAAGCCCAGTTCTGAATCTCTCTTGAGGCCTAATCAAAAGCTAAAAAATCCTAGTAAAATTCTACTAAAATATTAGCTTTTCAAGTAGACAGAAGAGAAGATTTTCGCTTCTATAATAAAAATTACTTATGTTTCCTGCCCAAAAACCCTTGAGATCGAAAAGTCGGAAGGCGGATCAAGTGGGACGTGCCCAGTAAGACTGTGAAGGATGACTATAGCCCGACTCGGTTAATATGAAAAAGGCGAACATGAAAAAGCGCCTCAAGAACACGTTGATGAACATTAGCTACGGGAAATATTGTAACATTTGGTGTAGCCATAAACATTCAAAAAGATCCTTCTTCTTCAAGTATCATTTTCACCTCAAACGAGCAATGAAAACAAGTCATGTATATAAGTATCACAAATTTCTTGGAGTTTTTCAGCTCGATTTCTTTAAAATGTATGGTATACGCTTCTCAAATGGGATTCCAACTTCGTGGGCGTGTTTCAACGAAGCTCGGCCGATTCTCACACCCCTTGTACTTTTAATTACGATTTATTTAATACTCTTCTTCTTCTTCTTCCCCCAGCTGAGCAGCTTATAAACGTCCTTATTTCTCAAGTTGAGCCCGAGAACAAAGTACGCCTTTTTTGAAGCTCAAATGAGCTTTAGGTTTCAGTCTGTTACAGTTTCACTTTTTATTACACATGTTTGCAAATGATGGACGGAGCTCAACATTTCACGTAATGTAAATAAAATTACGAGCAAAAGCCCGAGGAAACCAACGACCAAAAAACATACTGATGATGCCATTACTAAAAGGTTGAAACTTTTTGAAAACTCACGACCGAATGACGTATGGAAGCGACTACGACGTTTGTGGTTTCTGTAAATCCATCGGAAACTTGGTTAATTCGATCGTCCGAAGAGATCAACTGCCATAGCTCCCGGGTTTAACAGCAAGCAACAAGCAAACTGAAAGTTAATCAGCAGCAACAGCCGGCAACCGCCAAAAAATGATCCAATTCTCAGGTGAGGCCAAACGTAATTAGCAGAAGTTGAGATGCCCAAGGGTCACGTTTCTGAATTCTCAAGTCAGTCAGATATGTGTCAACAATTGGAAGTTATTGTTGTGTAAGAGCTTACTTTTCGAAAACACAGTGTGTTTGCGGTGGTCACATGTCCGTCCAACTAACGAGATCAATATCGCCTTCATTTACTTACTTCGTTACGACACCACGTCTTTGAAGTCAAGTCCTCCGGCGAGGCTTCATTTTCCAACAGCGGTTCTCGGTTGATTAGCCGCAAGTCCAAGAGTTATGCGTGTTTTGCGGTCAGGGGTCGAGATGGGGCGGAGCCAAAAATGAAGGGATGTCCCATAAATCCTGGGACGTCGCAGGAACCTTATGGTACTTGAGCATGGAGTTTCAAGGGAGGTCGCTAGTGGCGCGCTCTTGCGGAAGATGCTTCAACCCCTGCAAAAGGGAAATGTAAAAGTTTCCTTTGTTTGTAAACATTTGCTTTTGCTCCTGGAACGTGTCAGCTTAGTTAATAAAGTTGAGTAAATGAGCGAGGAATTTACACAATTCCAGCAATGCAACGATACTCTTGTGAATCAGTGTTGTGTATATAAATGGATGAAACGGTTCCTTGATTATGCCTTGAAACAGGTGTAAAAGGAGTTAAATTCCTTGCTTTTTTACAACTTGTTCTTCCTTTCTTTCTCCGTCCAAGCTTGCTTCTGATCTTTATAAAAATCTGAAAGGGCGCGCGCATTCCACTCCTTCAAATGAGCATGATTAGGCGAAATGAGCAATGCTGGAGGAACAGGATTTCTATTCAAACTCTTGGAAATACAGTCGGCTTTTCTTAAGGCTTCTTCTCCTCGTATCTTTTAAACGTTTCCTGAATCAAAAACTTTTCTTCTTACATTGACTCGATAGGAGATAAAACAAGCAAAGGGTTGAATGAAGAGATGAATCTCGCTTTGAATTACTCACTCGCATCGCACCTTCTCTGTAATTCGGTTAAGGGCTCTTGTGAAACCTTACGTATTTGTACACGAGTAGGTGCGAAGCCTACAAAAAGAAGCCTTTGAAACACAGGGATGACAAGAAAGGGTTAATTATGATAATTAAAGCTCACAGGTAAGATTGCGCTTTTAAGATCAGACAAAGCCGGGCTAAATGCAGTCAGTCAGATTACCGAAAAAAGCTTGAATTTTGTTATTATTACGTAACACGAAAAGGCAAATAGTTCCATGATGATGATGATGAAATCATATAAAAATATCTTGATTCCAGATCGGAAATTACGATAAGAAAGTTTTTGGAGCCGGAATAAATTCACGAGACGTTTATATTTTTCTCTGTGTATATATTCAAACGTTTAAAGACAAAAGATGAGCAAATAAAATGATCAATTGAAGGCGTGAGTATATAAAATGGCTGCAATGAGAATACACAAGCTGCAAGTAGGCGTGAGTGGCGTACCGGATTGCGAACAAAGAAACAAGGAAAGATGTAATCAATCGTGGGCAAAAATATATACAACATTGAAAAACATACAAGAGAGTGATTTATTTTAAGGGAGTTTAAGCGGGAAGCTTGATTGCGCGAGCGAAGAAGAGTTGGAGATTTTGGAGATAAAATTATGACGTAATTAAAGCGCGTGATAAAAGAATATTATGAGGCGGGCAAGAAAGAAAAAAGGTAAAAAATTCAGAGGACACGATTAGCAGTAGAAGAAGTTGAATTCGGTGGAAGAAGATAATGAATTTCCTCTTTGACTGGCGAAGAAGAAGGCCACTGGACAGTTGATTGCCAACGGCGATTACCAACGTTGGAAGTCGAGACAAAATCAGCCGCCGATTCCTGAACAAGCAAATACAAAAGACTGTGACTGTGCTGACTGTTGACTGACGGACGAGCTTTTTATAAAGAGGTTTTTTTAGATGAGAATGAAAAGTTGTAGCTTACTTACCGCAGTATGGACGGTGGAAAGGGAAGGAAAAATTGTGTGCGTTTCTGTAAGGCGGTTGTAAGGCTAAATGAAATTACTGGAGAAGAAACTTGTAAGAATGAAGGAAAGAAGGGGAAAATATGCGTGAAATTAGGAAATGACCACCAGGTACAGAGGAAGTTGTAATTAAATTACTGGCATATTTCAAGAAGAAGCCTTGAAGGGAACACCGCTGGCGAAAAAGTGAATTCAAAGAAGTAGCATCGAAAAATTGAATTTTTTAGAATGATTTGTTTACATGTTTTGCTGGAAGTTAACATCGGTTAAGCAAAAGCTGGAACTAAAAATATAACCAGGTGTGAGAGTGAGACTCTAAAAAGTAAAGAAGACGTCAGATACATGGACGTTTATGATTGACAGTTGAATTAACTAACGCGTGAACTTTGGGAAAGAAGAAGAAAAAACTTGTATTTCCATGCGCCTTGCTGTAAAATAATAATGTTGCTAGAGTTAAGTGCCGATCAAAAACATGAGCAAAACAGGCCAATGTGAGCATAGATACGAAATAGCATTGGATGAAAATTCTGCAGATTTTCATTTATTGCCTGAATTGGCACCTGATTGGCAATGATTTGCGAAACTCAAAAACTTCAATCTTTTACCAAAGGTCGTCCTTCGTTGCGAATTCTCTTTTCAAACAAGTGCATTGAAGCACAGCTGCGGGACTTGCCAAAAATGGCTTTTTGACCTTCTGACAGTACTTGACATAACCGTGAATTGCTGTTTACAAATGTTACTTGTTAGCAGTAAACAATACATTATGTGAACCAGGTTGAAACGAGAGCAAAAGTTTACATCTTCATCGAACAGCCTTGGTGATGGATCTCATTGAAAGGTTTAAACGCGTGTCTTTGAATGATATACACTGCAGAATCACAGCTTGCAATCCTTGCCAAAAATGGACATGCATGCTTTCATGCAACTGGATCATTTTTATAGAAACAAAATTACAGTTTTGTACCGCTTAGAAGAGTACGAAATCCAGGAAAGAGGGAAGACAAAAGGTAAAGGTAAAGGTAAAGGTAGTGAGAGGTCCGCTTTCGCGGGAAGCCAAGCCAAGGCCAATTAAGGCCCATTGCTATCCTCTATAGAATACTGCTATTGCTAGCAGTACATCTCAGTACAGAACCAACTCTATGAGGACTGTGTGTGAGTGTCTGTCTCTACTTGGTATAGAGCGGCCTATAGCGTTCAGACAACACCGGCAGCTTCCTGCCCTCCACCACACACACAGCACCCAGTCCATGTTGCCCCGTACCGCTCCAGTATTTCATGCGTATGCCGCAGACACGCTTCTGGAGACCCACAGAGCCAGACAACACAATCAGGGATTGACGAGAGTATTTTTGCTCGAAGATGCACCACCCGAGCATCGAAGCCGCTCCTCACGGCTAAGAATCTCAAGCACTACACCTCTCCGCTATCTTCCTCTCGCTAAGTTCACGACTAACTAACAATCATCAACGGGAAATCATAAGGCCTACTAGTGTAGCTTAATGAGCGTATTTTAATTATCAAACAGCTAACATGTAGTTTCTTATAAAATTCACAATCGATGTTAACAAGAAAACACCTTTTTGAACACCTATTACATTCACCTACAAAATCCTTATCTGCCTCGGAATACCGCAAATTACTCCGCGTATTACTTCGGTCAAATAAGAAATGATGAGGTGAATCACATGCAGGGGAACATCATTCTTGTCCAGCTCCAGATGATAAAACCAGCATCGCAGATTACTGATAGACAACGCTTGAAACAGTGGAAGGTATTTAGCTGTCACCGTTGACGTATTGAACTCGGTGATTGAAACGGCCTAACAGCTCACGTAAGTTATAATAAGTATTTAAAAGGTTGATTAAAGCCCAATTTTGTAACATTACCGTGAAAGACCTCTTCTAGAGCCTTACACATATTATATTCGACACTTTTTTGCAGCAGCCAATAAGGTTGGAAGGCAAAATAAACTTCATATTTATTCGACTTGGGCTCTAAAGGTTTAAAAAAAGGGGAGCTTTCATTTAGATTTGTAACTAAAGACTGGGGGTAGCAGTTTTGTTAAGAGACTGTATGTTAGTGTACATGTTTATTGATACCTGAGCATAGTTATCACCTGTTCAAGTAGAGCTTTCAAGATTACTCCGTGTTGTTTCCAAAAAATGGGCGTGAAGAAATTCTGAACCCGATAAATTTTGCGATCTTTGAATATTCTAATGTCTAGGAGGCAATACTCTAAACCTCTTGCGCCATATTTTTAACCGTCGAAAAAAACGAATTCTGTTCTTATATTGTCATATACTTCATAAAGGCTCGTAAGGATTTGACGCCTTAGGGTAAAATTCCCTATCGTGAAAATATCTACAGCAATTTCAATGAGTGAATATTCCGAACCCTCTGCGTGAAGTTCTACTCCTCCAAGTCTCCCGCCAACCATATCCGAAAATAAACCTGATCCTCCGAGTTCGAGGTCACCACTATATTCTTCCGCCTTTGTACCGTTGAGACTGATGATTTCCTCCGACATCATGAAAATTATACATCTTTTCTTCGTTGTCAGAAAGGGGGTTCCCAGCGAGACGACTTTGAAATCTAACAACGTTAAGTTGCTATGTTGTGCAACGTCATATGGAAGCACTATCTGTTCTGCGAGCTCTTCTCGATAGTGAACTATTACTGTAGCTTCACTTTCACTAGACGATTCAAAGTTTTGATAACCAAACATTCCGTCAAACTTTCCTGTGATAATTTCCATCATTAGAGAAGCTTCAGCGTGAGCTCCGAGACTAGAATTCAACGATCAAGAAGCCACGACCCTGCTTCTGATTAGGTAAGTTGCACTGGAAACCTCATTCATAAAATCTTGCTACAAAGTTCCTGCTACAATTCTGTCGTGCCAAATTACAGCCACTATTGGTTGAATTCAACGAACTGTATGTTGGGGAGTCATCATTTTTTGTGGAATTCAAGAAGTTTGGAGGTGCGCTAAAGCGCTCCAGGATTGACGTTAGGACTTGGATTGACGTTAGGACGGAAACAGTATGTTCAGAAATGGGGCAACCGCCTGCGGTTCAAGAGCTATTAAGATGGGCGGCTGCGCACTTAGAAGTTAGTCATGTAAGAGTGGTCAGATCTGTCCCCGTGGGTCAGGCGCTCGTAAGGATTCGAGCTGATACAGAAGAAACCTCGGAAACAAGAACAAAGATCAGTTGGAACCTTATCTAAAGAGCATATTGTACAAGCTTTGCTTGCGGGAGCAATTAGACGAATTGCATACTTTCAAAGCGGCTAGTCTGAAATTTCACAAGCGAGATATCTCTATGGTTGACATGAATGACGAAGTGGAGAATATGATTGAAGAGCTGCTGAAGTTAAAATCTGAAGCCGGACCTCATCTTGAGAAATTTCTGGTCATCTGCGTTTGTACTGGTGTTTATTCCATTAATACATGTAACATCAATGAAATTGATTGTTATAGAGATCTTGAATTTAAAGGATTGAAATTCAAAGAAGACAGATTCGAACTTGTGCCTTTAAAGCCGTTAGTTATTGACGAAATAGTTCTTCAAGTACATCACCGGTTGCTCACCGGTCACTTGATGTTTTTTCAAGATATAGCCATCACAAAATGCAAATTCAGTGATTCTCATCAACCAGCAAAACTTGCTGCACCAGCTAAACTTCGTCAAAGTCTGAAAATAGTTGGAGAATTTGTGGGGTACTCGGCTGAAGACATGCAGGTAATCGAAGGTGGATATTTGCTTGCCATTCAAGATCATGTAAATAAGCTAGACAGACATCAAAAGAGCTTTTCGTCGTGTTTGGATTAGCAGCTGAGTTCTAACGCAACAAAATAGTGAGGGACTTTTTTTGAAGATTTTAGCCATTCCGATAGGCTCGGCGGAAGCCGACCGAGGTTTTTCGTATAAGGCGAACTATAAATCTTGATGCAAAAGTCTTATGTCGATGGGCGCTCTGAATGATTTCAGTCAAAATTAATGGGCCTCCAATCCACCTTTTGAATCCGTTTCCGATCACAGAAGTATTTGTACGGTATCATCGTAGGTCTGACTAAAAATACAGCTTCAAGGCTATAAGTGAGTATGACAACGTTGATGAAGCAGATCCGGTAGATTTGGATGCAGCAAACGATGCTGTAGGCCAAAGTGATAATGAGGTTGTTTGAGCAATTTTTGTTTAGCATTGGTGAATCAGATTCAGTTCGACTAGATATAATGAGACTAGATTCTGTTTGTTAACTTTCAAGTTATGAGAGTCTGTTTTGAAAAGTCTGTATTGATTTATGATGCCTCCTTTGAATTTTTATTTAGGATATAGTGTAAATTAGATTCGTTTACGGGCATAGTTTTTATATTCTTCATCATTTGGCACTGCTTCATACCTATGACCGTATTTTTCTGTAAAATTTTGGCGTACTCCTGCGTTTGTGTGACAAAAAATCGCTGAAGTGTAAATGTTTTCAACTACATGTATTTACACCATACGCTTCGAGGAATTCGCTACTTGTGCTAAAAATAGTAGATGTTCACTTACTGGTAATAATAAAACACAGGACGTTCAATCTAGGCTACACTGCTAATAAGATGATAATAATTTTTATTATTATCGATAATAATAAAGCACACGGTGCTGTCAGATGGAACCCTAAGCACAATTTAACTGAATATTGAGATGTTCAATTAAAAGAGTTAATTTTTATACGCATGTATGCATTGTGTATAAAAATCTGTAAACGTAGCCAATTATTATACACACGAAGTGCTATTTGTCCCGCCCACATTCCAAGGAGTTCTGTGCTGCTCTACCTTCGCTCCTCTCCACATAAGTACGTCGTATGCACTACCGCCTATTTGAACGAATTCATAGCTCATGCCCCTTCATGCCGGTTCGCATCTTTCTCCAAAAGCTGCTTACCCTTGCCGCTCAATACCGGCTCGTACGTTTTCCATATGGAAAAGTACAGGTTTGCGAATTTCGTGATATCTCCTAAACGAATCGAAATTCGCAAACCAAAACCAATAGAGACAAAAGAGCATCAAAAGTGCCCTATCTAACATGCCCCTGTAGTACCGGTTAAAGTACACACAGGGGCCGTATAATTTGCGACAAAATTTTTCACCTCCTTTTCAAGATGTCCCCCTACTCCGTAGGGTTCCATAATAATTTCACACGTCAACAACACTTGAGCATATCAGATTACCCAGCGGGAAAATCAAACTCTTCACTTCAAGCGTGCATAATTCGTATTACCACACTTTCCCCCCAGAAGGTTGTTGCAGTTTGCGATTTCCCTACAAGTGCGATTGAACCAAATCATTTTGTCCACCGGATTTCGGACTTGCGAAAAGTCATGGAGCAAGTTTCTCTCCAAGATGAGTGGAAAAATTTCTTGAAAACCAACTTACCGAGCTGGGATACTTTGAACCTTAACGACCACGTCATCTCTCTACTGCAGTCTTCAGATGTAATCAGTCAACCTGATCTTGAAGATTTGGTGAGTTTAATTTAATGGATACATGAGGTAACTGAAAGTCAGTTGTTGGCAACCAATGTAGGCGAACTCTGAATTTCATTCAAACTAAATTTCAGAAAGCCTTTTCAGAAGCACAACAAGGCCGACGCCGTATAAAATTCATCGAAATAATTGGATTGGACATCAAGACTGTAAAATTCCCAGAGCTTGTCAAAATACTTAGGGCTAATCGGAGTGCTACTGCAGCAGATCTGTTCGAAAGATTCTCCAACGACCATGCAAAATTACTTCGCAACGATTGTTTCCTTGAAGAAGAAAACAATGACGAAGAAAGCTCTTCAGTGCTTTTTGTGGCGCCACCAAGAATGCCGATTAACAGCAACGTTAAAATCATTGGCTTGTACAACTTCGATGCTTCTCTGCCCTCCGACCATCTTCCGCGACCCACTGATATCAACAAAATTCGAAGCAAGTTGAACGACGTCAAATGCAATGGCAACACTGCTCGACCGAAAATCGTCATCGTTTCCGGAATAGGCGGCATTGGCAAATCAACACTTACTCGCCTTTTCGCCTTGGACCTCCAGGGGGACGTCGACAACGTCGTTTGGATCCCAGCAAAATCTGTCGAGGCAATTGTTTCCACATTTGCAAGACTCGCTGCTACGGAATTCGAAATTAAAAGCTATCATCGTAAAAATAAAAGCATGGCTCTTCCACATGACCGCTTCCTGCCTCAACTTTACCGAAGACTGTTTCAAAGCCGTACTTTAATCATCTTCGACAACGCTGAAGGCCTTACCGTAGAGGAGCTTCAGCAGTTTATTCCATCATCGATTACGCCTGGACAACAATGGCGGCCCCTAATACTGATTACCAGCCGGCCAAATAACTGGAAATTGCTGAATGAAAATGTCCTAAATTTGGGATATTTAGAGGATGAAGACGCAGCTGATTACGTCATGAGTCGTCTTGGCCGTTACTGCCCGGATCGGACAGAAGCACAACAGTTGGCTAACTTCTACGGAAACCTGATAATTGCGCTGGAAGCTTCAGCAGCAGCAATAATAGAGACCAATCGAGAGCGAGAAAATGGAACTCAGCCAAAACTTTATACAGTGTCGAATCACCTGAGTGAAGTTTCAAAAAGGCAAGTTCAAATGCAAACATCGCGCGCGAAAGAGAAAAGGCTTTCTGCAGCTGTGAAAAGGTTTTTCTTAAATACAAGAACTTCAACAATAGAACTTGGCCCGGAGTATAAGAAACTAGAGAGTTTGTGGTCGACGAGTTTCGACAAAGTGAAAAACGAGAAGGAAGGCGTGTTAGCTTTGCAAGTGTTGAACTTGTGTTCTTGTTTGGACATCGACGAAATACCTGTTCAGCTTTTGGAGCTGATTTGGTCACCGACAGATACTCAGCTTCTTGCTGCGATTCAACTTCTGAAAGACTATTCTCTCCTGACGGGTTTTGAGACATCTGGAAGCAACCCGCACAAGCGTTTGAGGCTACATCGTGTTCTACAGAAAATTCGTTGGAAGTGTCTTAAATCTTTCAAAGCCATCGTTACAATCGTCAAACAAGTTTTAAAAGCAGCCGACCGTTTTCCGCCTGTTTTGAATACGTTCACGGATCCCGAGGCCCGACCAATGTACCGATGTTTAGAACATGTCCTGGAAACCTTGACAGAGTTCGCCGGCAGTGTCGAAGAATTGCTGTATCTAGCAGACGTTATTGAAGAAGTTTCCTATAGGTCGCAGAACTTTGGTTATCATCCAGTATTACGAAACAATCCAAGAACGCCTGTTGAGCAGTTAGTAGCGTTCAAGTTTCAATACCTTAAAGTGTTATTTGCATCAAAAAGTGACCTAACCCCAGACAAACTTGATTCTACGATTCTCCAAATTACGAACAAGGTTTCGAAATTTACCAAGTTGAACTCAGCAGGGAAAATTGAGGTGCAATTACTCGCGAAAAAACTCGCGCTCTTACGTTTTAAGATGGATCCGTTGTCAAGTTTGATAACAATGCCAAAAAAAACTTTAGGATTTTTTCTGGCTCCAATTTCAGAGTTCATGTCTGAAAAGCCCCTTATGCTTGCGAATTTTTGGGCTGCATGCGACTGTGGTATTAGTGTGATGAATCTACGTGGATCACCCTTGATGAATTTAATTGCGTATGCGGTTTGGAATGACCTCAAAAAGCATTGCATAGGCCGTGCGGATCCAGTTACCTCAATGTACCTCAGTCAGGGTCAAAACATGATTGCGGAGACGTTTCTGCGGGACGGGAAACTGAAGCAGGCATTGGAAGCACTTGAAGACGAAATCATGCATGGACGTCAACTTGACTTTATAAGGCTCGAATTGAAAACAGTAACGCTTGCCTGTCTGCTGGCCTGTGTTGGAGACTACGACGGCAGTCTTGAACTGTTCGACAAAGCCAATCATCTCTACCCGGTAGAATTTGACGTAAATTACGGCAAACCCTGGTTCCTGATGTTCGCCCGTGGAACTTCGGGACGCAAGTACTTCCAGCAGGTCACAGATGAATGTATTCGTATACCTACTCCAGAGGAAACAAAATTGTATGTGGACGAGAAATTGGTGGATCTTGTGCGTCAAATATTGATACCAGAGACTGACGATAATTTGAGAAAACGCATTCAAACGGAAGCCACAT
>JAQGBJ010001280.1:0-24537 GCA_034698345.1 Sphaeridia pumilis | reverse complement strand
TAGTTGCAGACTGAATGCCTGTATCGCTTCCGTCTAGTGCCCGCCTATAGACAGATTGGTGAATTTATCGAAGCCTCCAGTGTGATTGATCCTTGTCACTTGTCGAAGCTCAAACAGCTTGCAATGAAACTGCTGGAAATGATATCCCCCGAAAAGAAGAATGAATGAAGTCTTCTGTTTACCTCGTGTACAGTGTATTAAGCTCTCCATAGTACAAAAGGACTTTAAGAAGATGATCTTGATTTCATAGCTACTTGTAGGATCTGGACCTTGAGAATGCGCATGAAAGCCACAGCCACGCCTTGAAGTTATATTCAGATGTCAGAGAGCAATCAGCTGGAGTACTGCAAGCGACAATTTGTAATTCAAAAGGCAGCCACGAGTGACCAATTTGACGTTCACTAGTCGAATCTGATGTAGCCGAGATTTATATACTTCACACGCGTGCATTTAACATCAAGAGACAGATGAGAAGGAAGGGTGTGTAGACTTACGTATAGTGGCTCTGTCCATTTCCTGCAAAGTGCAAAAACGCAATGCAAGAATTAAAACATTAACGTTAGTTTCAGTTTCGACTGTCTTAACTTACATGTACTTTTCATTTGCATCAAGTGGTAGCAATTGAAGTCCATTCTAGGTGAAGCCTTGGCCTGGTGCTTGCAGCGGTACTATCACATGAGTTGAGAGTCTGAGATTCTTTTCGGCCTTTCTCATTGCACGTACTACTGCATATGAACAAAAACAGAATCTTGTTATCCATAATTAATCAACAATGCGTCAATAAAACCGTACTAATACTGACACGATGTTTTCTGGCTTGTACATGGAAATGAAAAGTTAGATAATTCTGTATCACAATCACACATCAGGAAACTTTGCTGACTTCAACTCGTTGCTCGTTGTACCATCTGACTGGAAGCATTCAGACAGAAGCTTAACGCTGTTACTCAGCTGAATCCAATTTCAAAGGAAACTGATATTCATTCATAGCATAGCGTTCATTTTAAATTCAAATATGAGTGAAGCACCATCGAAATTCAGTCATATATCTTACATATATTCTGTATTGTATCCAACAAAACATCCTCCACGCGTTCCAACACATACTTGAAGTCGTCCAGCATCCATGGTCCTTGACACGTTAAGCCAAAATCAACGCCTAATTTGACATCAAAACGATCTGCAAAACAAACGCATATACTAGTGTCAATCTTGCCTTACAAAAGCAACATAATGAAAAATACTAAATAACACTTTCTTTCAATGCCAGATTTATCTCAAATGACGCTTACCAAGATGTTGACCCCGTTGCCCCTAGACATTCATGTTATGTTTACTTGTGGTCGTTTTTTGCTAGGACGTAAATAGACTATTCTGCTCCTTGTCTTACTTTCCTCAGTCTGCAAATAAGTTCAAGACGATAGAGGTTCCAGTGCACCAGTTAGTGAATTCATTGCATCATCTACACAGATTGTCATCACCTGCAACTTGGAAGAACACAGTCCCAAAGCCATGAGAGGATTCCGATTTCTCGGTGTTCTGCTAATCTTAGCCACCTCAGTCAATACCCAGTATATTGCTCGAGCCCTTCAACAGGTAAAATCTAACATTACTTTACTGAGAACCGTTTCAACGCGGAAAACACACGGTCTATCAATGAAACTTACCAGCAAATCTTCTCCACTACTCAGAACCCAACTAATACGCTATTGATTACTATTTCCAGCATCTGATTATGAAACGAGCCGCCGAGACCTCCACACTCCGAATAATCTCATACCTGGAATCAAATTATCCAAGTGAGAAATACAACATGGACAGAGCTTTAGAAGAATGGACGAGACTTAACAAACCTTCAAGGGCAACAGATCCTCAAGCCGGAGAATACATGAAAGAGATTATCAACCACATGCTTAGCAAAATTCAGGGCGAGTACTCAATCAGCCAGAGGTCTTCATCAACGTCAAATGTCACCGAAAACAGCACCCTGTTGAGAAAAACACTGTCATTCTACAGCCAAGCTTTACCAAGAAACCTCAAGCTACAAATCTTTGATTTCCTTACCAAACGAATCCGAACTTCAAGACTTGCCGATCAGATGACTCTCGACGACGCAATCGTTTTCAGCTACACTTGGATCGAAGATATCATCATTGCCCACTTGGCCACCCCAGCCCCAACTTCTGCTGCGTCCAGGTCCAACATTGTCCACAAGACCAGCGCCATGAATGACTTCCTCGTTCGAAATGTGGTCCGAGCCGCCAACCGCCTGTATCCAGTTGGGCCTCCTCATGGTCAACATATCACAGTTCAGCACTGGTGGAACCGTCAGCGTCAGCACTCGACCAACGTCTACAAAGTCTATCACTTTGTCCACAAACTGACTTTGGCCTGCAGAGACAACAAAATCGAAACGGCTACAATTTATGAATCACTTGTGGACGAATACAAGAAAACTGGAAGATTGTTAGACGCATACGAGCTGAACATGATCGATTACCTGTCTTATCAACTCTTTGGTTTCACGACAGATCATGCGGATCCAGTTCAGTGGTAAAATTTCAATTAGCTGCGATTGCTAACTTTCACAAATAATCTTCTTTGATTATCACAATTATTTATGCATTCACTCAAGATGCTTTGTATGTTCTAGCCGATTTTTACCAAAAACTCGCCAGCTTCAAAATAAACAAAAAATTGAAGATGAGTCTCTAATCAGCTTCTTGGCCACAAAATTCCTAAAATTCCGATATGTCTACAAAACCAAAACAAAATTCTTCAAGTTACGTAGCGATTGAGCGAGTAGAAAAAGCTGCCAAGAGATGTCCCTAGCTGAACGTATCAATTCATTGAAAACCATTCAATTCGTGAAGGAGGGAAAACGCGCGGGAAAACCACAAGGTTTAAAACCACTTGCACGCAAGATTCTGGTTAAGATGCCGAGCAAGTGCAAAGCATCACATCTGCGCTTCCATACTCCACAATTGCTGCTGGTTTGTGCCAAGTCTGCCGGCTTTGTTTTGTACATGTGCAGCTTGTGAGCTAATCTCTTTTGGTGTTCAGCGGTGGTTGGTACGAAATCGACGATATCAATTTTGAATTGATTTTTAACTGTCAGTTAAAACCAGCTTAACTGCTGACTTTAATGTGCTCTATGTGAATACTCATTCATATCGTTCATCTGTGTTAACCTTTGAAGGCCTAGGGCTGAAAGTAAATCATCGAAATTCGGAAGGTAAATATGAGGCTCTTCAAGTTGAAAATGTGTAATGATTACGATTCGTAACCTTATCCAGAGATTACTTCCAACACTGAACATGAAAGTTTTCACATTGTTCGTAAATAATCTACATCTACAATGTCCATTCAGTCAGTTTTCAAGTTTTTGCCCGTCGAATCATTACTTACACAATCTTTTAGGGCTGGCTGCATTACTTTGCCATAGCAACTGGAAAAATTGTTAGGTTATTACAAGTTTTGAGCTGGTCAGAGTCAGAATTGAAGTTGAAGTTGTTGTGCTACTGGATTTACTATAGCGTTCTTGCTTCTGTTTCAGGAATATCAAACTAATTGGACTGGCTGAAATTGTATAGATTATCTTCGACACACAGTTTACGGAAGATGGTAAGTTCAAAGTTGAAATATCATATAGTTGTTTGAATGTTTTCCGGATATATATCAATATGAACCATGTTCTAAACTACACAGGAATACGAAAATAGACAAGAAAATGGAGTCAGTCCTCGGCGGGAAAGATCCAGATCATCTCCCAGGCCACCGCCACCTGGAGATCGCGATCAATATGCACGGTCCAGATCGCCTTCTTCACCGTCCAGACGGAAGCACAGTAGCAAACGATCCCGTCCATCTAGGTCCAGGTCTCCTCCGCCGCCACCCGCACGTCGTGAAAGAAGAAGTCGGTCAAGAAGCCCACAGAGACACTTTGGAGGAGGAGGAAACAGGGTACGCTAGAAATTAGAAAATCACAGAAGTCAAGTCATGGTCAAGAGGAAAGAAAAGGAAGAAATCAAGTTCATGAAATGTATGTGAACATGTAGGAAAATCCATCTCCAAACAAGTGCCTTGGTGTTTTCGGACTGAGCTTGCGGACTACTGAAAGAGACCTGCGAGATGTATTCGGACGGTATGGAAGGATTGATGAATGCACAGTTGTAATTGATGCTCAGGTAAAGTTCGTCATGTTGCTATGGATTCTATATTTGTTGATGATACAGGCTAATAATGTTCTCGTATGTGCTACAGAGCGGAAGGTCTCGTGGCTTTGCTTTCCTTTACTTCGAGCAAGTGGATGACGCAAAAGACGCTAAGGATAACTGTAACGGAATAGAGATCGACGGTCGTCGTATCCGTGTAGACTTTTCAATTACTCAACGTGCTCACACTCCAACTCCCGGCGTCTACATGGGCAAAGCTCCGTGAGTACCAAAATTCAACTTTGAACCCGTTGAACTTCAGTATCCGAAATGAAGGGTTTTTCTCATAAAATTTTATTGTTTTCAGAAGAAGACGTGATGATTATCCACCGCGAAGACGTGATGACTACCCCCGTCGCCGATCTCCATCACCCCGCTATTCTCGTCGGAGGCGTTCCCGTTCTCGCTCATACAGTCCTGCCGCCCGTAGATATGCTTACTGATTCTACGAAATGTTGTGTTTACATCGGGTATTTTAGTTTTGTATTCTTATTCTTCACCAGGTACGTAGTCTAGTTTGACTTGCGAAGATGACTGCAGTAGCTGTTAGTGGTTTGAGTTTTCTGCTCTTCCATTAAGTGTCTAGTTTCATGTATAAATTATTAACCAATGGCCTAAGGTGAACCCAGTTTCAATCTCTACTTATCGAGATGCTGTACTACCCAGTGTACTCTAATAATTAGTTTCAATAGAACTGGCATTCCTCTCTCAAATGGGTTATCTTGTTTCCATGTAATGTATGTTTTGTCAATAGAAATTAAAAATTCAGAAATCCAAAGCTGTCCAGCTCCCTCCTCTATCCGTTTGTAGGATAGGATGATCATCAGGTTCCACTATATATTTAGCATTATCCTCTGCTATTTGTGGTAGTTTAGAGTCGTCTCAGCTTAGTTCGTAATCTATTGGAAACTCCATTAACCACATACTTCTACTCAATTGCCTCCCTATTTTGGCACGCAATTATCATTCCGAGGCTTTAATGACCAAGAAAACAGATTGCTTTCTCTGTATGTGTAGTGATTGTCAAGTACTAGAGCCGTATGCATTCTCCTTTTGCCAGTATATATTAGTAATTTGTATTGCTCTTTTGGGTTTCAGCTCCGTTCCAGCTCGCGTGAAACTTTCACGCCTTTCTTCCGTAAGGATTTCCCTCATATGGTTTTACATTGCTAATTTTCCCTCAACTAGTGTGAATGGAATTGCCTAAATTATCATCCATTTGGTATTCACAGCTCAAAATAACGACTTGACGATTGTCCACAATGTGATTACTTTCTTCTTTTCCTCAACTGCAAAGTGCACTAGACGCTTTTACGTTTCTTCAAGTCGTGCCCATACCTATGGTTTGTAGTTCGTAAATGTATTCACGATTCACGCAGTACTAATTCTGATAATGTATTTCAAACATGCAACTTTCAGAGATAGAATCAACTGTCATGATCTGGCCTCTTCCCGCAGAATCCTTAAGCAGCTCCTTGTTAAACCGAATAATTGAATCCAAGCACGGAATTGGATCTAGTAGCTCGTGACAGAACGTTGGAGAAAGCAAGTCCAAGAATCTTCAAAAATGCAGTATTCTGCAAGCTTTGCCTACATCAAAACACAATCCATACCATAATTCCTTTCTCCCAAATCAAAATACATTTTTCGCAACACCAACTGAAAGCTATGGCACCCAGTTTTTGCGAGTACATATCTTTTACAATCCGGAGCCTACTTCGAAAACGCTGCTGCACATCCCCAAAATACTGCAGTACAAAAAAAAGCTTTCACTATGCTCCTAGTTTTGCTTCTGAAAAACATCCACAAAAACGGATTGCAGCACAAGTACAAGCGCAAACCAACAACACATAAGAAATGATCATGAAAAAGTAGAAAAAGCAGCTCCGACTTGCGACTTGTCCATGTATTTCTATCAGTATTCTCCAGCAACCAGAAACTTTTTATCTAGAATTCCCGCGGTCGCCTCAGCATAATAATTTGTCAAAATGTAAAAACAACTTCTGTATCTTCGCAATACATGAAGACGTTACTCTGTATATACGTAAAATGTGATAATATATATCCTCAGCATTTCTGTCCAATTCAACAAGGCTTTGCCAGTATAATTTTCACCGAGGCAATTTACCCTAGCAATCCTCGGATCAAAAGAACCTTTACTATTTACTAGCCTACTAGCAAATCTTCCAGCAATTTATTCACCTTAGACACGTTAGAATAATACTTTCTCCAGCAGCCAAATGGACTCAGAACTTCCACGCTTTCCCAAAGCTTGAGCAAATCTTACTTTCTCCACCAACTTTCTACAAGAACACAGAATCTCATCCAGCTGTCTACTGCAGAACCAGCCGAGCTTGTTTGTTTATTTGTCATGTCCAACCATAAGAAAACGTACTCAAGAGATTCACAAAGACATAATGAAACACCTTCTTCCTAATACTTTTGCCCTCCGCCTAATGACATTCTAGAATTCTAAGCACAGAGCTAGAAACGTCTTCACTTCTCTACACGCTGTAAGCTGCAGCTACTAGCAGCTACAAGTTGTACGCTTTCTTCTTCACTCGCCTCTCCGCTACTTTCACTTACCTTAATTTAAACAGTTTCCCGCGCAGCGCCCTCTACATCGTTTGCGCCAATCTCCGGAACACTATAACGTTATATTAAAGACTCTTTAATCCCCTTCTATAATCAGCGTGGCGCCATTATATTCACGCCCTCGAAAAGCGTCACCAAAGCCTGTTTTACAATGCAAACGAATTCAAATCTCCCGCGCTCTGAAACTTGTTTTATAACTTTCCCCTTGAATTCACGTTTCTTTCTAGATTTTCTGTGATATTTTTTCTTTTTGTCTTTGTCCCTTGCTCTCGTTAGAAAAACTTTACCACTTTATTCACGTGATTCTTCAACTCATTCTCGCCTTTCTTCTTGGACATTTTTGAACGTTATTTCTACATCAATTCAAAGACACAATCTTGTAAAAAGTCACAGCAGCAAACCTTTTACAGCTTCTCTGCTTTCTTGTATTTTTTCCAGTTTGAAGAAAAAAACTTTTTCTGCAAGTGAAACGACTGAAGCAAAGGCCTGTAATAACACTACTATGTATCAAATATATAAACGTCAGAAACATTTTCTTTTTGCTCTTCCTACCAACCACCATCGCTTTTTTAAGTAGCCGCCAAATGAGCTTAATGGAAGCCTATTACAGTTTCGAAGTGGCTGCAGCGCCTCAGGAAATTAAGCGGAGAAAGTTTCCAAGTTAAAACGCTCTCCCCGTTCTTGTTTCCCAACTTTAATAAAACGAGCTTTTTTCGGCTGTTCTAGCGTTTAAAGCTCGCTTTATTCACTATTTTGCAATGGCGCTTGATTCTATTTTTGATATGGTTTTTCGCCTTGGACCTTTTACCAAGGCGTTGAAAGCCATTTGAAGGTCTTTGAAGTTTGATCAAATGCTCGTTAGCCAAGCCTTTACAGTAGGATCTTTGTAGATATTGAGAATTTCATCTTCTGTCTGTTTTCAAAAGCCTATCCTCGCCTTTGGCTGAAGGTCAGAAGAGAAAACAGTAAGAGGGCGGGAAACGCTGCCACGAACAGCCGATTCGAACAATATTGACCAAAATCTAGAATATCTTCAAGAAACTGGAGAAACAGTGTGTAAGTCATACAGACAAAAGAAAACCAAGAAAGCAAAATACACAATGGGATAAACGTTAGATACACAAACCAGAGACGACGAGCTGAAATCCCGCGGCGTTGCGGTTAAGAGTTCCAGTTCTGGAGGTTTCGCGGTCTGCTGCCAAAACGTTGCCATTTTGAAGCTGGCTGGCTTCAAGAAGCAATTTTCAAAACGCCCATATATACTGTGATATATGCCCGAGAGACAACAACAGGAAGACAATGCAGATGTGTGTGCCTTCTTTTCTGCCCGTGTCCAAACAAAGCCAAAGATTACTTTTGGCGTTTACCCACGAAACAAGTCATGGGGTTCAACCCTGTACAAACAAACGTTGCATGTTCCACCTACACCTATACAACAAACACATTTGCAGTTTAAGGAATTTGCAGTATTTAAGGAACAAAACGCTTTCATGTAAAAGCTTTCTTCACCAAGAACCAAGGTGAAAGAAAGGTTTAACCTTTTCCAAAGAGAAAATGGCACCACCAACAACAGAGCCAAGTGCTTCACGGAGCTCTGCAGCACAGCAGCCTTCTTTTGGCGAAAAGAGAGAAAGCCGGGACTTTCATCAGCACCGATTCCTTTTCATTCAACTTCACCAAGGTTGCAGACGTCAGTCGGGATTCGGATCTGGTGAAAGCAAGAGTTTAGTTGTTCGTCCCGGTTTTTATGATCTTGTTTTTGTCTGTCACGTACCAAGGAAATTGTTGCCTGGAATTGTAGCTTCCGAGTTGCTCTGCGATAATAACCTTCGTCCACTATTCGACAGCCACAAAACAAGACGTGCTTCCATTTCGTCCACCAACTGGTGGGATGCTGTTGGAAATGTAAAAGTTCTACAACAACATCAAAAGCGATTTAGGCTCATACAAGAGTACAACCTTTAGACCGCTCAACTCCAATTTCAAAGGAAGTAAGCAACGGAGAACGAAATCTATCCAAGTGAACCGGATCTGGACTTGGACTACTATTATCGTTACATTGTTTCAATTTCACCTGACGAGCGGCATTGTAAGACCTTGCCTGAAAACGCACAAGATGGTGAAAAAGCTATTACTTTGTTCAATCAGCCGTACGGATCTGAAAACGAACAGGAAATCGTAATTCGTTTAATACCTTTCCTCTTTTCTTACAAGAAATCTCGGAGGCGGCCGCTATTAAACCACGTTACTTCAGTCGACTGTGAGTAAACGAAAACCGAAAACGTGTCTGCTGTGAAACCTGCAACTAGTGAACGTGTTCTCGTGGTCAAACGAATAGGGACCCTAAAACAATTTCATGGAAACTGGGAGTCTGAAGTACGGTTGAAAAATATAGTGATAGAGAAAACCAATTTTCGATTAAAATCCACGTTGAAAATATTCGTTTCTCATATCGTTTAAACCGTTGTCGAACTGCATCGACAACGAGGCAGCATGATCGAAGACGAAGAAGACGAAGGGCCATTTCGGTATCGAAGCGGCGTTAGGCTCATTGCCGTCTGTGATGTTGTAAGTCCTTGTGTTTACTTTAATTCTCTTGCGGTTTGTTTACATGCCATTGAGTACGCGCGCCATAGAGTAAACGCCTGTAGCAGTGGAGTTAAATGGAGGAGAAAATTGGCGCGCGAGAACACGTTTAAAAGTTTTGAATGGGATTGTTTACTTTTTTCACGCAGATTCTCTCCATGTATTTACTCGCTTACTTGGCTGCCATGGTATTCTTAATGGAGATTAAGGACACGGATATACCTCAAGGAAATTTGACCGATAAACAACGTGAGTTCTAGTGAAACTTGTGTTCTATCTCTTTGATGAAAGTCAATCAAAAACTACTGAGACTGTGTTCCAATGAAACTGAAGTTTTCAAGTTGTTTTATTTAAAACCACTTCGAAACCCGTGTACATCATCACAGAAACTTGCCCTGAAATCTCTAGCATCTGTCGTTTCTTCATGGCACTTGAGCTATGTACTTCCAAGTGTTATCAAAACCCTGGAGTTCCAAAACCAGGATTAGATGGGATAAATTTTGCATTATTATTGCAATATCTTCTTTAGTCACAAAACCATCACAGTACTTACGTATAAACATGACAACATTCCTAAACGAAATCCGCTGACATAATGGTTTATGGCTCTAGCAGCCTTTCTACAATCTACGCTATTATAAATTCGAAATTCAGCAGGGACATATTCAGCAGCGTCTCCAAAGAGAGAAGCAATATCTAAAATTCTAGAGCTATTTCTGTACACCACCGCCATGCGAATTCTACCCGGCTCGTCCGCTCTACTAAATCCCGCTTCTGCCAGCTTTAATCACGTTATCACATCAGTATGCACGCTTGGATGCTTCTGTCATCCATCTGCCATTTCCCTATATTTTCATTTTGACAAAAACGAGACAGTTTTGCCTCCAAAGGATCGCTGGAGCTATCGCCTGCACCTGCTGGAGGCCTGTCATCATCAAGTAATGTTACAGCTTCTTTTGTGTCGGCTCAAAAATAACTTTAGTTTCCAGCTCAACTATTCACAATAACAAAACTGAGGCTTCATCCTTTCTTTAAGTGCCGTCTTCCGTGTATATCATTAGAGCTCTTCCTGTCGCTCTTCAAAATACTTTGGTCCTCACAATTTCCATACTCCAGTCGAATATTATTTCCTGCGATTTCGTTTGTACTTTCCACGTACTTTTCACTGAGCTTTTACGAGAGCTGGAAGTTTGATGTCCATAGCTATGCATTCGCAAGCCTCCAGAAGTATACATAGCCTGAAAGAATTCAGAATAAACTAGATAAGCATCACATTCTCTCATCTAAACCAGCCAATCCTACATGATTTACGATATCCACTACTTGGACCACAGTCATTGCAATATTACCTCTCTTCTTGAATTTCATCCAGCAAGCCCTCTCTTCCATAGAAATTCTAGCTTCCATGCTACAGTAACCACCTCAGCTTTGCGGTCCCAACCACTTCTAAAACCTCAAACCGACTCGGATGAATTGCTATGGTGGTCAGCCAGCACTAGTAGATGCGCCCGCTTTGTCGTTTCCTCGTGAACTTTCCAGACATTCAGCTTTTGCAGAATCAGTCAGTCCGATTGTCATTCCATTTCTTCATTCTGGAGGCCAATGTCAGTTGATCATTTTTCATTGTCGCCCTCGTTGTGTACTGCTGTAGGTGAATCTGGATCGGTTGATGGCTGCCGTTTAATTATCGTGCCCGACGATACTCATTCCTCGTATTTCTTTCTCGGCAAAAAGTTGCTTCCTGAAAGCCAGAAATCAATCAGACTCTTCTTGATTGATACTTTTTCTTCTCTCTCTTTTCCGCTAGATATTTCATTACCTCCAACTCTTCTCCACGCTCATGATTCATGATAAAATCGGATTAAGCCATACTCAGTCAGACCTGCCGTCCATGGCTTTCTCAATACAACCTCAAGGCTTTAGCCAAAACTGCAAGAATAAGAACTCGAATTAAAATCCAATAAAACAGGATTCCATAAGTTTTAGCTCTTCTAGTTACATAGAACAAGTCTCTTACGTCACGGAAATGTCACCCGATTGTCAGCTGTCCTGTGGGACATTTCAGCGAAGATTCATGCTGAGCAGCTTAGGTCTCATCAGCAGATCCAAAACTAAGACTTCCTCTATGCATGTTCCTCGCTCGATGATTAATCGTCCTCGGCGACGTCTAAAAGGAGCTTGAATATAGCGGGCAAAGTAGCTGCTCCAGTAACACACGTTTCTGATTAATGAAGAATTCAGTCCACAGGAAAAACCCGTCAGCCAATACACAGCTCTAATATTGCAAAATCTTACTTTCAGTATGGCACGTAACCTTGGGCATGTGGATCGCCTTCGCCGTCATTTACGGACTTCAGCTCATCCTCGGTTTCGTTCTCATCTGCGCCTGTAGTAATGTAAGTCCTTCCAGCTTCTGCAAATAACATCAAGTGCACAAACACACAATTATCAGAGCCCATATATTAAAGTAATGTCGCTTCTAAATAGCCCCAAGTAACTTACACCAACTACCAACAAAACTTGCACTAAAATTAATGTCTCCAACTTTCCTCCACTTCCAGTCTGTCCCCTGTCAAGTTCATTTGTCGTTCATTCTTGAACAATTTCGTAAGATTTTAATCTCCCTACTTTCAAATGTCCGAACATTTCCACTGTTTCCAAGACCTTCTGGCCACCATCATCATCAAACAAACTTTGATACCGTCGTAACTTCCACCAGAAAAACATGTGTAACTTCAGTCAACCTCCTCCAGCCAGGTTATACGATTATCGACAAAGTAGTAAATCTTGGCAAGCCCAGACGTAAAGTACTCACATTTCCAAAGTTATTTCAAAGAAATATGATTCCCGATTCCAGTCCAACTTGACTCCTCCAATTTTCTTCATCGGTTTCCATCTGTTTCAAAAAATACACAAAACTTTAATACTGACTTGAACTTCATAGAGAAACTAGTGCTCTTTTATATGGCTACAAAATCCAGAAACTTGCCCATTTCAGCTCCTGTATTTATGGTTCGTGTAATGCAGTTTCTACTTTTTATCTTTCCCATTAGCCTTTCCGTAGCGCCAAAGCCATTTACTGCCTCCTGAAGGCGGTGGTCTGCCTTGGTTCTGTAGTAAAAGTTCCGCCGGCGAAGACGTGTCCCATAAAATTCAGAATCTCTGCCATGAATCAGCATGACACTTTTTGCAAACTTTCCCCAACCTGCAAGTAGAGAGTAAAAAACATTGGAGCTTTTTGGTAAAAAACCAAAACCTATAACCAAAAGTCATCATCCCAAGTCCAGATACCTTAATAGCGCAATGAGTTCTAGCAGATCTTCGGAGCTGACCTTTTCCCTCCTGTCCCTTACTAGACTTCCGTAGTTCCGATAGCCTAGGTCTCTTCTTGGTCGTAAAGTTCTATAGCTTTCGCACTATTTCCACGAGACACTTCAAGGCATCCAGTATCTACAAAAGATACAAAGAACAACACAAATACCTTTAGTTTCCCATCCTTCTAGAAATTCCATCATGTCACTTTACACAAGCCTGACCTGCAATTTGTATCCTTGTCTTTTTTCAGAACGACGCGAGCGTCTGTCGCTCCAAATGCCAACTTTGGCTCTACTACGCCAACTTGGTATGTCTTGCCCTAGTCGTCGAAATTGGGCTTCTCGTCTTCAACTTTTCCAAGCATGGAATGCGTGTCTATCCGTTGGCATCCTGGGGCGTCAAGATCATCTTCCGCCTCATTGCTCGTCAGCTTGTTAAATATTATATCAAAGACCTGGATACCGTTCCGCCGAATTCCGTAGAAGCCCAGTTCTATTCCGGAATCCCACGAATGTATCAGTACTCTTCCGAATACTTAGCACAGGATCTCCCGCCCACCGGAAAGAAGAAGGAAAATCGCTACTAGTTTCATCAGTCCAGCCTAGAAACATAAAAAGCAAACTTGAGTAGACAGCTATAATCTAATGAAATACCAAACAAGTTAACAAGTACTAACTTAATCGCCAATTGTTACTTACCATGTATGTTTTAGAGTACAAATACCAAAATAGCTTGTTAGATCCGCGTCGAAGAATCTAGAAACTAGAGAGGGATTAATATCGCTATTGTATCGTCCTTGGTCCAATAATGTAGCTTATGTCGGAAACATCGAAATAAATTTCGTATCGCAGCTCAGTCGAGTCTCAGATCTTGAATTGCTTCAAAGGTTCTCCTCAATCAGGTAATCAGGTTCATCTAAAAGATGCCCAAAATAAAGTAGCTTTGATTCAATTTAATGGCACTTAAAGAAGCTTTCAGAGTCAAGTGGCATACTTACACCTGATGGCTTTTCAGTTCAGCAACACTATTGGAACTTGAGGCAGGGCAAATCCTCTATAGATTGACCACGCATCCAAGAGCTGAAGAACACAAATGGACTTCGTTAGACTTGCAGCCTCTTCAGGCACTTCCGGTTCTTGGAACCATCAAAACCACTAGCAAACAACATTTTCTATTGGAATTCGCAGCTTTCTTCTCCACTATTGGACCGGAAAGACTTGACTGTAGCTTTCGGAGCTTTCCCGTGTGTTTATTCTGAATTCAAGTCCAATTTGAAGCTATAGCATCAAGTTTGAAGTCTGGAGATACACAAACAAACTCACTGTTTACACATCCTCTATATGCAAGCACGTACATAATCGCCCCTTTGAACTCCTTTTGTTCTTTGCATTCATTATTGAAGTTGTAGCTTATTTTAACCTTTTCAGCAGACGAGCTACTTACTTCTGAATTCAAGGCGGCTCCAAATTGAAATTTCAAAGCCTGATGAGACGACCTCCATGGCCTTTTCATCATCAGTCATCAGCCAGCTTTAACAAGCTTATGCCCACAGAGTACCTTCGATATAGAGCAAACAGTAAGGCTTTGAAGTCTCCATGAATGCAGTTCTTTTTGCCCTAAAAATCAGAATTCGCAAACCGTGGTCACGTACACAACAGTTAGTTATAAAATCACATCAAGAAAATGATTTACCTCTTTATCCGACATTAATTCTGCAGACTTGCCAATCTCAGTCTGTACTTTCCCTCATGCTAAAACCCCGCTACTTCGGATGATCTTCTTTTTCTTTTTCCCCAGTCAGTTTGGTGTCTTCTCCATGTTATTCTTCCGCTTCCATCCATTTTGGCCATGTCCTAGCTAAAAAGCCCAGGGCACGTTTTCACTTTGGCAACGTGCTCCATTGAATTTTCTCCTCGTTTCTTTCTCCAGTTATATTCACAGTTGAGATGTACAAGGTCATTTCTAGCCAACGAAGCAAATTCACAGTTTTTGCACGTCCTCGCCAACAAAAAGTTGAATGGAGTCAGTGAGTCGTTCGCACGTAGAATTTCGTTATTGTTTCATACCTTGGACTACTGCAGTTCCATCATGTCATATCTTGTCACTCAGGTTCGTCCTGCAGAATCAAAGCTCTTTCTACGGGGAGTTTCAGAAAACTGTGTACTTTTCAGCCGGATACTATCATCAGATTCCATGATCAAATTAACGAACCTCCACTCGCCGGACCTAAAACCAATGTACATTTTAAGTATTCGAGGACAACAAAGAATCAAAGGATCGTATAATTTGCAGGACTCTCGTACATATAATTCGGTTCGGATGGTATTGTCGCTGAACCGGAGAATCGTTGCTGCTTCCTCCTTCCTTTCATCTCGATACAGGCCATAGAACAGATTGCAGATGGCTTCTCCGAGCATAGAGCAAAAAGCGTATTTCCGGTGAATCCTATCCTCCGGCTTCTTGACTTTGAGTGGTAACTGATTTTGGCGTGTATCCAATTCCCGCCTTGTCTCTGGGAATCAAAAAGATATCGAGAAAGATGGGAACATTGCACAAAACATTTTCATGCCACACAATCAACCCAACCACTTTAGACGAGATGGTCCAAATTCCGAGAAATGAAAAATGAAACTTACACAATACTCGAAAACATCCGCAGTGGAATCCAATTCCGATGAGAGTCAAAAACGTTATTTTTTGACACAATTCTTTCCCTTTGGTACTAGTCATATCGCCGACAAGTCTGTTGTTCCCCGTTGGGACCGCACGTATACTTAGATACTTTTCCTGGTAGATTTCAAAGAAAGAACAACCATCAAGACTTCGTATCACATCAATGGTCTTTTCAAAACCAAGGCTACTGCAGGCTATTGTGGAGCTCCATTAAAGCAAGTTGGATCAACTTGTATTGCCAGATGATAACCACCAGATCTTCTATCTCCTTCCCGCAAAATCATCTCAACTGACTGAACCTGTACAAAAATTAGATTCAATCATCAACACATCGACTTGTTATGAACAAGAATGTTGTTGTTTCACACCAAAACCTTGAAATCTTGAAAAGCTTTCAGCATCCGTCTTGTGTTCCTTGTCGTTGTGATGATTTGGCGGTGGTAATGAAGCAGATGCTCTGACTGAAATTTTCATAAATAAACATTCGAGAGTTAGAAAATGAACAGAGAATCCAATCCGTCTAGTCTTGTTAAGCTGGAGCGAAGCTCAGTAAAGACACAAGTTAGTTTCCAATCTTGCCAAAATATTCCTGGGCGAAGTACACCGAAAGCTCCTCTGTGCTCCAAGATTCTTCTAGGAATTAATCAGAAAGTCGTCTATTTGTAATAGGATTATTATACAAGTTTCATCAAGACAGAAAATTAATCAAAAACTTGCTCCTCACATCTCATCTTCTCAAATTTCCAATTGTAATCTCCACATTCTTCATCATGGAAACTCGGAGTTCCCAATCAAAAAGTTCCACTTGGACCACCTGGAGCAGTGGTAGCAGCAGCGACCAGGAACTTTGGCCAGGAACCTCCAAGACAAAGTCCAGACCATTGTCTCTATTCAAAAGTCAAGATTCTTCTTCTTCCAGTGATGAAGGAGACTGTATTGAAACTAGATGCTATTCGAGTCAACTTACAAAATCGCCAACTTCTCCTAAAACTTCGAAACAGCTTGAAGCAGTTCCTCCACAGTCTATGGGACTTTTGGGCAGATACTCGAACGTTGTTATTGGAATCGCCATCTTCGATGTGGTGAGACCTGAAAATTTAAAGGATTTTGTAGTTCGAACTATTGCAGAACCAAACCATAGTAGTTTCATACCTTCCATAGGTGCTATCATTGGTGGCGCTCATCTGCTGGGGAATAGCGGTACTTCTGATGGTGATGATAGTGCTGCAGAAGAGACCAGACAAAGCTCCTGGTGATACCACTTCGACGAGTGACGCCAACGCAAGGTCCTTTGGAGGTGAGCCTGAAATGAAGTCCATTAGATACCTTGATTGAATCCTGAATATTCACTATTAGTTACTTTGATTTGCAGCGGCGAGGATATTCTTGTACTCCTTCCATCCCATGTTCTACTTGCTGTCGTTGCTTGCTGCCATTCTAATGGCTGCACGTATCGAAAAGGTAGGCTGAGCTTGATCTAGAACTATGAAAAGAAACTTCAAAATATATTAATAGTGGTTAACAACAGATGACTGAATGTCGAGACCTCCAGCCGCAGTTGGTCAAAAGGGCTTGTGTTTGGTGGATCCTGGCATCTTTCTGGCACGGCCTGGAAATGGAGTTTGTGATATTCACTCTAGCTAAGCAGCCAGCTTCTATGATCCTACCTATAACCTACTTGATTGTTCATTTAGCCTTCAAAGTACTTGCGACGACGCTCGTTGGACTATTGTTAGATACTGATTCAATTTCGGATTGTAAGAAGCTAGTATTTGAAACTTTTTATATCAGCTAGTAAATATACATGTAACAAACCAGAACAGTGTGCGTGAATATAAACGAGTGGTTCACGTGTGTTGTAAAAAAGTATACAATTCTAGTAAACGTGTTACAGTCATCAAGTTAACGTAATAACTACTATCAATAATAATCAGTCCACTTCAAGTCACTCAAGTCCTAGTACTAAAGTCACCCTATGGATATCTAGATTTCTAATGGAAGAGGTATCAAACGGAAAAGCTCTATTCGTAGACTTTTGAGACTAACATCACCATCAAAATCACAATCGCATCTAGCACTCATTTCTTCTTCTCCGAAGGGACTTCTGGCTCGAGTGGGCTCTCTTGGGCAGCAACTTCAACTTCCATAAGCTCGGAGCGACTTCGGCGATGTTCCTCGACGAGTATCCCTTGACGAAGGGTTTCATACTTTTGACAAAAGACGTCGTAATCTTCATCTGAAGGTTGGCACAGAAAGGAGTACTCTTTTCGGACACGTAATTGATATTCCCGTGATTTCTTCACGCAGCCCATACAGAAAATGATATTGTCAAAAGACTCGGAAGGCTTAACATCGGGATCCATCAAAATGAAGAAATATGACAAGATCTCTTGCTGTGAATTGAACAGAATTCGCATTAAAAAGACAATACTTGATAATGTCATATTTTTTACAAGCTGAACTTATTAATGCTGAACTTACAACGCAATCGCCACAATAACGGAAGACGGGAAGGTTCTCCTCCAAGCTCAATCGTTCGTAGTCGAATTTCAAAGACTCTCTTTCCTCTGGCGAAACCACCTTCTCGTCCTCTTCTAGGAGGTATAAGATGAGACATCTCTTGATATCCTGCTCGATCATAAGATCCTCAATCAAGATGATTGCACAGACGTATCTGAAAATCCAGAAGAAGACAAGTGAAACCCAGTTTTCTTTCGTGATGTGTATTAGTAAGTACTTGGACTTACGCAAGATCTTTACGAAGCTGCAATTCCAGCTTGTTGACGTCCTTGTAACTCAGCATGAAGTTCCAAACCAGTCTTCTCATAGGAACTATAGACTTGAACTTGAGTTCGACATTTGCCTCGTATCTGCGACCAAATACAGAAAGTTTAACCACTAAAAGTGGCACCCAAAGCTAAACTACATTTAGCTCTTCCAAACAAGTTTAATGCCGTACCTTGTGAGCGCAGCTCGAAACTGCTCCGACGTTAATGGGCCTGTGTTCCAGGCGATATTATTGCAAACAGATTCTGCCTGGACCCAATGGATACAGCCACGATTCACATATACGAGATCACCTGGCTTCTGCGTGAATCGACGTACAGGAATTCCCGCAGCCTGGAGTTCCAACACATCTGGCCACCAAGAGCCGGCCGCAAAATCGATTCTAAAAGACCAAAACCGACAATAAACATTTCATAATCTAACGGCATTAATATAGTTTACTAGTTACTACTGCTTACCCCTTCGCCTTGCACATTTCCCAGATGATTTCCCAGTATCCATAGTCAACAGCGAACCATTCCGTGTTCCCTGGGCCAATGTTGATGTTAACTGAGCCGAAGTTGAGGTTCTCCTGATGAGCTGGAGTCCGGCATTGACGTACTTTAAGGTACATCTGTATCGCATTCATCCCCTGCACTGTGTCTTGATAGTAAGGGAGGAAGTTGAATTCCTTGGCTGCAACTGCCGCCCACCGTGGCAGCTTGTCAACTTCTTTGATCTGCTCCTTCCATATTTTCGGGTCATCGAGGTCAAAATTAGTCCCAAAAATCAGCCCATCCTTGACAAACTTCGGAATGTCATGATCCCTCCAAACTGGCGTCTTTGCCTCAAGATTCTGAAACCAAAGAGTAAAACAGTTATGTTCCCAGATATTCATCAACGCTTATCATTCACCAAAAATATCACGATATCAGCAACTTACCATTTGGCAGCTTTGATAATAGACGTAATTCTCCAGGTACACATGCTCCTCCTCTCCAGCAACCTCCCAAGTAGGATCCTTACTTGTTTTATCAAAATTGAAGCATCGTGCCTGTGGTTCTTGATAACGGACTTCGATTTTGGTTGCAAAAGGTGCAGTCTTAACAATTACATTCGAATCAAACTTTCTCAGGTCCATTCCCACAATCTCTGCCAAGCCTTTGACGACGCAAATTTCAGTCTTGAGAACATCGGATTCGATGGTTTTGGCTTCTTGTTTACTTCTCACAGTGAAGACCGGTGCATCCAAGCAATACTCCAATCCAACGCCTTCAACACTTGACGCCTACCAAAACAACAAGCATGGCATCATACGTAATACTCATATAATAACACACATAATTTCAAACATATTGATCAACTTACGCGCTCCAATTTTCGGTAATCATAGAGCATTTCACTAGTCCCGAGTTTGAAACGTCGATACGCCGGCAACTTAGATTCCCTAAGCCTGATGCAATTTCGAAAATCTTCGACAGGAACTTCGATAAATGTCGGAGCCAATTCCGCCATATTCGCCTCGTTTCCTAGCTTATTACGTCCAAAGATCTGAAACAATAAAACGAATTTTCTTGATAACAATCGATCGCCAATAAACTTCAAAATTTTACTCTCTAACAACACATCATCCAGTCATACTCTGAACTCATAAACGACAAATCAAAATTCACAAATCCACCAAACTCAAATTCAACGCCGTACCTTACTATACTGCTGATCCAAAGTTAATGAAGCTCCTTCATACAGCTCAGGGTACTCTTCCCTAGTCGGAAGAAAAAGATCCATCTTGCCTTTTTTAAGACTCACTCACTTTTCCACCAAAACAATCAACACTTTTTCGAACAGTCTTAAAATTTCAATTTTCAAAATTATAGACTTCAGTTATGTACAACTCAATTTCAGCGCTCCACAGCCTACAACCTTCTCGGCTTGAAGCCAGCCTTCGAATGGTAACAGCGTAGCGGCATAGGCCGGTTCCAAAACATCGCTCAGCACGTGCTGAGCCAACCACACATGAAGTTCTGCGTAATAATTGCGAACAAAATCAACGTATTTTCAGATTTCCCGCATAATCGACAATCCGAAGTGCCTTTCAAATTTTCAACCACCGCACGTGGCGAGGAACAAGTGATGCACTCGATGGGTAGGACTGGTGCTCTATGGCCGGGAGATGATGTTATTGTTTTGATTTCGTTTCGCCAAACTGCATATCTAGCCAAAATCTCAACTAGTTGAAAATATTTGAAACTCCGCGTGCAAATTACCACTAATAATAGACAAGAATTCAGGGAAATTCTAGTTTTAATTTAGTCAGTTTTCAAACATAGACTGAATAGATTTCTAGCTGCTCTTCTAGAAAGATGAAACTAACAAGGAATTTCCAGACCGGATGTTGTATTTGAATGCACTTCTTATCAACACGGTAAAACACAGTTTACGTGATCCGATATCATCGACATTTGGTTAAGCTGGATTCCATGGCCAATTCGTATGTGGTCCTGAATCTTGGCATGTATTGATTAAAGATCAGTCACTACGTATGAAATATCCCTTATAAATGATGAAAAACGCCATTAGGAACAACAGTTTGCACCACCGCCGTGCAGATCTCGCTCGATCAGCTGATTTGGACATGAAGATCTATGCAGTATTCGCAACTCTACATTCTGATGCTTCGCAAATGCCAAAATTGTATTGTGTAAGGTGTTTTAATTCCGTTATGAGATTCAATTGTGCCATGTTATGTTTACGTTTGAATGAGGTGACCGAGGGAGGGACCATTAAGCCTTTTACCATTGCTCAAGTTGGTTAAATCTGTCGCCGTCGTCGTCGACCATGTTGTTGGTGATTGCTTTTCCTAAGGGCAATTTAGTCCCACAGGTGTTGTTGTTGTTCTGCTGTATGCAGATTACGTGAAGCTCTGATGATGAAAGTAATAGTTTTTGGCAGAGTTAAGTGGTAAACTGCTCTTAAATTGCCTCTCAAGTCCCTTGTATAAATGGCCGATCCACCTGGCTACTTTGGTCACTTCAAGTTTGACTCGAGTCCTGTTCAGACTTGAAACTAAAAAGCCACTCATCGTGTCTATTCAGAATGAGGATAAAATCTTGGGTACGCAGAAAGAAGCTAGACGTTTTTGATATAAAAAGGTTTGGATTTTCAAAATTTTGATCCTTAATCTCATTGTTTGTTGCAGATCTTCCTGCCTTGTGCAGTCCTAGTCCTAGTAGTTGTGCTACTGCCACCTGAGACTGAAGCAATCTTCAAGTATCTGAAGAAGAAGGGCAAGTATCGTGGCGGCGGCGGTGGCTACGGCGGATATGGAGGTTCTGGCTGGGGCTGGGGTGGAGGAGGAGGTGGCTATGGCGGAAGTGGTTATGGAGGAGGTTACGGAGGTGGCTACGGAGGTCATGGCGGTGGCTACGGCGGCGGTGGCTATGGAGGAGGTCACGGTGGTGGTCACCACGGAGTAGTCCATACTGGCAAGATTGTCCTTGTGCCCATCAGCTCTGGACATCACGGTGGTAAGATGGTTTTCTTTCCTGAGTACATCAAGCCTTTGATTTCCTATTGAAGCTAAAACCATGTATTTTACTTTGTTACAGGCGGTCATTCTGGCGGAGGAGGTCATTACGGAGGTGGTAAGCTAAATCAATTGCTCCTTCAAAATCTAGATCAGCTTTAAACAAGAATCAGTTGTAACGTTTTTTGGTTAATCCACACAGGTCATGGAGGCGGCCACTACAGCCATGGCTGGAGCAGCGGTTTCGTCCCAAGTCACGGATACCATGGCGGAAGCGGAGGAGGTAGCCACTACAACAAAGGTCATCATGGCAAAGGCGGCTATGGCAAAGGATACCGAGGCATTGGAGGTGGTGGCGGCCACCACGGGAAAGGTGGCGGCGGCGGCGGCTACGGCGGAACCGGAGGAGGATCATCAGGCTACGGCTGGACCGGGGGCTACAGTGGGTCAGGTTTAGGCTACGGCAGCTCCATTGGAGGTCACAGTGGTGGTGGTGGCTATGGTCTGTCAGGGGGTGGTTACGGTGGTAGTGGTCATGGAGGAGGAGGAGGGTATGGTTGGTAATCGACGAGGTGCCACATTACTTTAGTTAGATCTACTTTAGACATTAGATAGCGTACAGCAGGTTCAAAATCTTCAAAAGTTTTAATGTACCAAACAGTTCAAATTATTAGTACACCCATCCAACTCCATAGCCTTGGTTCACAATACTAGGAATCAGCTGCAAAACTTGTAAATTAGCGTTATTAGTGCCTCCAATCGGATTCAACACTACTGTTCCAGAATTGGGTCCACCAAAACCGCCATTCCCAGGTCCCACAGCAGGCCTTCTTCGTCTTCGTCTTCTTCTACGCCTTGTTCCCAAGCCAAGAGCCGCAAGCCTTCCGAAGTCTCTCACCAACTCTCGAACAACTCCTTGCGAAGAATCTCTGACGGTCATCGTTAGCAGGACCAGTGCCACCATCAGAAGATACGCAACGACCTGAATTCACCATACTCTGTCGTCAATTCTAGCATTATACATACAGTAACTATTTTGATCTTTGTTTAGTTTATACAAATTACCGATTGCTTCATCCTCCAAATCCAATGTAACTAGTTCAATAGGGAAACCCCAATTCGGCACACTTACGCAGTAGGCTTGATGAGAATTTAGACTTCAAAAATCCGATGTATTGTCACACGCGCCTTTTTCAAATCCTCGCTCTGTCAACAATAGCTCTTTGTGTAAGTCGTCCAATAATTCATGTAAACCCAAGTCAAGCATGCGTGCCCCATTTAGCCAATGTCTGCGTTTATCACACGGATCTCTTTCTGTAAACCAAAGCAAAATAGCCAATTAGTCCGTTACCTGTCTGAACTTATTTCAGCCAATTTCACACGTTCAAATAGCTTAACAAAATTCTAACAATATCACAATGTATCTTACGAATATGAAAAATTTTAAACTTTTTTCAACTAATCCTGACCAGTTTTCAATGTATTTTTGTCTTCAAGCTTCATAAAATCAAAAACTTGAAAAATTCAATCTCCTCTCTTGCAATTTATCAATTTGCCAAATTATCTCACCTGCACAAAAGTAATCTTTTTTCGCATTCGAACCTTTGCAAATTAATTGCAAACCCGCTGATTACGTTAGTCCACTTGAAAAGATGCAAACGTTACATAGAAACCTGTCCAAAGCTATCTATCTCACAGTCAAAGAATAAACGATTTTTTATCGATTCGATCCACTCGTGACACAACAATAAAAACCTTTGTTTGCTTTCCCTCTCGTTTTTCAGGGAATTTGCCACGGTCTCAACCAGCAGTCCAACAACGGAACAGCGCAGCCAACGCGGCGACACTGTGCCGAATCGCAATCGAAACTCGTCGTATTTAAGGGTCGCGCGCTTGCGCATAAGGTCTCGCTTCGAACCCACACCGAAGTTGGTTAATGGTTATAATACAGCTAATTTCAAGTTTCTCATGCTCATCTTCAATGCGGTTTGATGCATTCCATGGTTTACAATTGCCGGATATTTCGCTGTGTTCAACTTTATAGCAGGAACCGGAAGTTGTCATAATTTCACATGATGTCGGTATGCATTTATACATCGTCAAAATTGCATTCAAGGTGTTCATCATACGAGTCAAACTTTAAGTCGGCAACTGGAGTAAAAATGGCAAACTCATCGTCATCTTGTCTTATACAAAGCGCAGCGTTTTTTATTGCGTTAAACGGCACGTCGCGCGTTACATAGATTAACGCTTCAGGTGTCTATGTAACGTTGACGCGCGACGCGCGCTGCGCTGCGCGCGTTAACTGCTACTTGTTTTCCCTTTTGATCTCAACGGAGGCTAATCTTAATGCGTTTCTTGTGATTTCTTATGCATTTTTTCAAGCCATTTCGAAGAATCTTGCAGTTTTTGTTGAAATTCCATGTACTATTGAATAACTGCGGACAATCTTCTGCAGATGAAGCAATTTAAACAATTTCTTGATAAGCCAACAATTTTTGCATTGTTCAAACAACCCCATTGTTGCAATTTCCTGCCGAGCGTCTTCATGTTCTCCAACCTGAATAGTTGAAAAAATATTTTGGCAGCCATCTGTCGAACTGATTCCTGCGATTACTAAATACATAAGCATTCAAGCTCGAAATTCTATCGATAAGAAATTCTTATCTTGTTTGCTTAGAGTTGAGACCAGAAGCTTAAAATTGCTATTTAATATTCCATCTGTTGGTTCGTATCACTAGCCAAAGCACCCACGGCTCACCCACAGATCGATCCACTTTAATCATTAATCAGCCGATTAATCAAAGCGATGAAAGCTTGCGATTGATCACAACAATGCATGACATCCCTTCCGGCAGTTCT
>JAQGBJ010001279.1:0-24570 GCA_034698345.1 Sphaeridia pumilis | reverse complement strand
TAATGGCGACGATTATGGCGAGGGACTGGATCAAGGGAATCTGTTTGCCACTTTTGGTAAATGGGCAATATAATAATAATAGAGCGCTTATACATATATATACATGTGCTCGTCCCTTTGCTGCTGTCCTACAACATTGTCGAGTTACAAGTGGATCCACCATGACTGTGTTTGTCCTCTCCACGGATATTAAACTTTGGATTCCTTGTTGTCCAGATACCCTGTCCGGGGGAGGATTTATTTGCAATCTTTACAAGTGTGTCGGTGCGTGTTGTATATTTGTATTTTGTTTTCATGGTAGCGTGGGAAGATGGGTTCGATCCGAATGGTGCATGCGGCGGTGGTCGCGTATATACAGTTCAGCAATGACTGCCAAGGGCGGGCGGTAGACGAATATATAGAAAGCCGATTGTTTGTCTTGTTTGAACATTTATTACGTGCTTATATAGAGTCGGTGCATTTTGTGAAAGACGCTCTTATCCGGGAAAACAAAGAAGTTGCTGAGGAAAAAATGGAACTGAGAGATTGACGGGGATGGACGACGTAGAGTGATGAGTTGGACCGGCAACGTGATTTATTTCTCCTGGAGAAACATAAACATTAAGAAAAGACTGTTTGTTGAAGCAATTACATTTTGAACTGAAACAATACAATACTGGGTTGAGTGACAGGAGTCATAATTCAGCATAACATTTTCATGAGCACCTAGATTCTTCGTCACTCATTGATTCAATTTTGTAAAGGGAAGGAAAAATAAGATCATCGGTGGTCGGGGTTTGTTAAGAAAGCGTTGAGAGTGACATTTTCTTTTTCTTCTGACACTTTGTCGGCCTGTGTGTAATTGGTTTATGCCGTGTTGTAAATAATTCTTTGAGGGTGACAACAAGCTGATTTCCAGGGTCTTCTAAGAGGGACTTTGGAAAAATCAAAAGGTTGCGAGATGGAAGACGAATTATCTTGTCATCAATAGTAAAATTTTCCCAGTTTTCCAAACGGGCCCCCGTCGCTTTAAGACGACGTTATAAAGTTAAATATTTGTGAGGCTGACAAGTCTTGTAACTAACAAGTTGGGCCACACAGAAAAATCAAAGAAATCTATGATAGACAGTCAAGGAAGGGAAGAAACCGTCAGAGGTGATAAAGTCATGAAAACAGATTTGTTGCGGTAGATTTGGATAAATAGGGTATAAGTGACAATCTTCTGAGAAATTCCAGCAGCTTGGCCTTGGTTCTACGGGAAGGCGGCTGTATCTGGTTCTCATGATGATTTGGTAGTAATTGTCAGCCACTTGATAACGTCTGATTTAGGCTTGCCACTGTGAGAGCAATAAAATTTATGATGATGTGATGTGATTCTCTGTGACAGTAATTTAGAAGCCGGGCGTGGATATGAGTGAATTACTGAATTACGCCATGGTTTAAAGCGGAAATACCAGGTCGTATTTGCTGAGGAATTTCTGGACGAAATATTTCTCGTACAAACCTAAAAGTTTCGGAGCATTTGTTGAGTAGCTGGTGGACTACTGTAGCTCTTTTATGCATAAGAAAGCTTTTGGAGATTTTTCAATTCATATGCGGGTTCTATCACATTCCGCTGTTGTCATAAGATATCGTCAGTTCAATACGCATGATGAAAGCCTTCATTCAACAAGATAAAATCGAAGGCGGCTTCTTGTTCCATCTTACCAACTTGAGATTGGGTTGATGACGGTATTTGTTTTTGTTGTTACATGGGCTCCAAAAATCGACCCAGTGATCGAGTCTATAGGAACAAATCTTTGGTTTCACCAAGGAATGTTGACAAACTTTTACGCAATCATTTCTTGGGATCCTTTTCAAAGGAGCTCATGAATGAACTAACAGAGATTGAAGGCTAGAAATAATAGAGAATGATAGACATAAAATTCCTTGTTTGAATCAGACCCAAGATTTCCTCTCGGTCCTTTCTTGACAATGCAAGACTGAGCTTGAGCCTTCCACAAGTCCTAATGCGATAATAGTTGTCCGGGTTTATAATGCGAAAGTACCGCTAAATCTTGTGTATTGTTCGACGACGAGGGCCACTGCTTGCTTGAAGCGTAGCTCGGGAATTGAACGTTTTGTGTTCACATTTTTTACTGGCGTCCTATGTGGAGACCCAAGTATTTGTATTGAACAGTATTGTAGAAGAAACATGGAAGACAGACAATGATGTGCAAGCGGGCGGTACCCGAAAGCCCATGCATGTGCCATAAGAATGACCTTTGGTGTTCATACAACGTTGATTTGAACAATGCTTTCTTCAAGTCCAGAAGAATTGCTAGGCGGAACAAAAGCTGGACAAAGGCTAACCTACATTAACTGCCGTGTTTTTACACGCTGAACCAGGTAATAAGGCGCTTTAGAAAACTGAATATATTGGGATACACCCACAATAAGAAGTGTTATTGAAAGCGATGGATTTATTACCAACAGAAGTGCTTCAACGTTTGGGAGTCAATTAGACATAGAGTGAAACATAATCATTTTGTTGAATTCTAGTGTAGGAAAACACGCAAGTGGAGAAGAATGTGGTGTAGCAGTTTTGTTGAAAAATACTGTGAAACGTTGTTGCACTAAGGGCATTTCTTCGAGGACTAGTAGCCATGAAATCAACAATTGAGTTTTATTGCTCCGCCGTTTCTTGACCAGAGAACCATATAAACTTTGAAGTAAAAGCTGTTTTGGGCATTTCAAACGGTTGATGTCTAGTGGTCAATCACAGTTTGTGGATTAAGAAGGTCATTCGATGGTGAATTGACAAGTCCATTTGTCCTTGGTCGGGGTAGAAGCAGCATTGATTATATGGCGGGAGAAATAATGGATGTGAGTGGTCAAATAGGGGAGTTTATCCTCAGAAACATCCAATTACTACCAAAATGTCCTACGAGCTACTGCATATGTCGAGAGATGTTGAACGAGATATGACTTTGTAATCGCGGTAAATTCCTTTAAAAGCAACGTTCCGATGAACATCCAAGATAAATGACGCGTGCCAGGCTATATGACTGAGCTAAAATAATGTGATTTGGATCCTATCGATTTCCAGTCTTGTCAAGTTTAACGTCATTTCAATCAGACGTTCGTCCAAGTCATCTCTCAGCTTCATTGCAAGGTTTGGTTTGAATGGGTCCCGTTGTGGCTGGCTACTGAATTATATACGGATTGAGAGAAAATCAATTTAATGATTTGTTGGATATGTATACATTAGACTGGAAGTTACATAGCGCAGTTCCAGTTAACAAAAAAGATACATAAATTTACTGAAAGTCACGTATCCTCATTGCCCATTATTGCAGCCAGCTGTTGATGTTTTGTGTACGTAAACGCAGGGGAAATTAGCTGTACCGAGGTTCACACCGAAAGTGTATTTGTTATTTTGTCGAGTTAATGTTCAAAATACGACGTACTGTGAGCATGGTCGTCAAGAGGACTTGAAGAAAGTTTTAATGGGAAAATAAATCTACACTGCGTGAGGACCAGACTTGAATTTACTTATAGACAATCTTTGGGAAGAAAAAGAAAAATAGGATGAAAGAAATACAAATAGGGTTAGTATTGTAAACATTTAAAACTTTTTTTTCCAAAGAAGTAACACTTGTTAAAAGACAACAATCGTTCAAACGAACTGCCAACAACGGGGAATCGCCAGTATCGGCTGAAAAATCTCCGACCACCGTCTTGGAAATGCAATGAATCCGCTGTTGGAAACTTTATATGCTATGTATATGCGGATAGAACTTTGTGGTTTACGCTTTCACCAAGTTTTTATTGGATACTTATTTCACAATACCGGAATCTACACAAGGCCGTCATCGCCGCCAAAGAGAAATTTACTTGGAACCACCAAACGTTGAGGAAATTTAATTACCCCGTCGTAATGTTTATAAATATTCTTGCGATTCCCATAATATTGTTTGACCACGGAACATAAACCGGGTAGGGAAAATACTGTGTGTCCACGAAAGCCGGGAGTTTGAAGGGGTGGGAATCATGCTTCAGTTGCTTGTACACGCTGCAATCTGGTTTTAAAGCAATTAGGCAAAATTTGGTCCTCATCATTCTTTAGTAATGTTCTCGAATCAACAGCTTGGAAGGGCGAGAAAACAACCCCCTGTTGGAGCCTGCTAATATTTTCTTAAGCTTATAGACATTAGATGAGGGTGCCAAGTAATTGTGAAACTTACCTCCGCCTAGACGACTATTGTAATATTTGGCGTCTACACACGTTTCTCCTGGATCAAGTTTAATGTATGACTTTTGTTTTACAACTTTTGGCTGGAACAGTGTATATTCCTGCTGATAGCTGTTAGTGTCCTCGTAAAATAAAGGAAAAGGGTGGAGAAATATTATCGATGCTTCAACTGCGTAAGTTAGTTTCTCCTGTCTCAAGAAAGTGTTCTCTAGAAGGACAAATTGCATTTCACCAAAGCATTTCCTGCAAAGATCACTTTGTTTCCATCAAATGCTTTCTCGCCTACACTTTCTTGGGTAATTTGATCAACCTGAGATAATTACCTGTCTCGGCAACATCCTCCACCAATCTGAGACACGGACTCCAATCACAGCGAACGAAAGCTGAGCAAGTTACAAGCAATCTTGATTTTGCGTTGGTGGCTGCGTCAGAGAATAGATATATACCTTTTGGTCCAATATTTTGTTTTTGAAAATGCTTGGGGCGGGGGCGCTGACAAGCTCCAAGATTTTGACGAACTTGTAGTTTTGTTATGGCCAAATAGTGAGCGTTCCGTCATACTGAACACGGGACATGTAATTTTCAGGTATTCACCCTTTAACCGCAAGTGATTACCTTGGGGTAGAAGCTTCTGGATACTGGACTAGATATGCATTTAGGATTTATGCATGGGCATGGCATTACTTCACATGTTCGATTCACTATTGTGAAGACAAGTAGCACCACTTGCAGATAGATGTTCAGGTCAGGTGAGAAACCCAATTGAGATTTACTTGAAGTAGATGAAGATGAACGCAACAAAATCCTAAAAATTTACCGGAAATTGAGCTTAAGAAGTCTTGACTTTAAACCAGGATTCAGTCGTTAGCTGCACCATATAGCGTAGCTGTACCATTCAAAGAAACGGAAATTATTAGTGACACTCGGTTGAGCCCGTCTGCTAAAGTTTTGTTTTTCGGTTGTTGGAGGAACAATTTTTCTTTGGTAATTACGAGCTGATGACTGACTGAAGGGTCTCACTGGCTTAATAGGATTGGTTAGATGAGTTTGTTTCCTTCAAATCTTGAAATCAATATATACAAGAATTTCAGCATGGGCTTGAAACATTCCTTTTGTCTGTATGTGGCACCCAAATCTGCGGCAGCCTGCTCTGTCGAGGAATAAACCGGAGGTCAGAAGAAGTAGGTCTTTGCGGCTGCTTTTTAACATGGAGCCTACCTTAAGGCTTTGGTGGACCCTTTGAAATGGAAAACATCTTGTGAAGTCCGAGGTTTGAAACTGAGCGCAGGCAGCTGTCTGGTGAACATCTGCTACTCTCTTTGAGCTAATATTACAAAACCAAAAGACGTGACCAGGTTAGGTTCGTTTATGCTCTGTCATAAAGACCTGAAACTGGTCCTTAAAAGACGTGCATGTGTCTTGTCTTGTTGGGTTGAAAAGGATCACAATGAAATTTCGGAAAAACATGCCTTTCAAACAGCCAAGTGGCATTCAAGTTCGGTAGGCTACAACAACGAGGAGTACAAATCAGACCCTTATCAAGTATTTTCTTCCTTGGTAGCTGCCATCCCTGCCAAGTTTGAACAAGAAACAAGGAGGCATACCAGCGTTGACATGATCCTAAAAATTAACGAACATGTTTCATAGGGCACGGCTTTCTGCTGAGCGTCAGAATTTGGCCGTATACAAAGTTTGATACGACGGAAAAATCTGGGACAATGACTATGTCAATCAAACCTATCGTCTTATGGAAAGTCAGACTTTGTACAAACGAAAGAAACGGTATCAGTGTCTGAGTCAAACAACTCACAACTTTGTTGACTTTTAACAATTTGGTCTTAGCTATGCTGAACCCATAACAAATTTCAAGTACATAAACGACTGTTACTTTATAAACCTAGGCAAGCCTTCCGGAATCCTAATTTATCATGCTAGCCACATCGTAATATTTTAGCGTTGGTTAAAGGGTAAGGACAGAAGGTGATTCAGCCAGCCAACCCTAACCAATAAAGCCACAAAGAGTAACAGTTGTTAGCCGAGGACCAGGAACAAATCAACAGTTAGAGTACTTAACAAGTAATCTATTATGTTTTTTAGTGGAGTCGATAACGTTTCTGAAGTCGCCTCCTCGACGGCAGCCTCCATGTACCATCTGGTCCAGTTTCATCAGACCTCAAGTCAGTTATCATCGGCGCATCTTTGAACTTGTTGAAGGACAATGCAGCAGGAGTCTCAAGGTCGGATAATTTCCTCGTCGCGTGTCCGTCTTAAGGTACCTCAACTGGCACGAGCTGCTCGTGCTCCTTCAAGAGTCATTAATGTTGATTGCTTCTGGTTTCTCCAAGTCTTTTCCAGGTGCACCTGGACTTACAGATCTTTTGATATTTGGTGTTAAATGACCCTGGATGCAGCTCGTGCCTAATTATCAGCCTCACAAGATTCATGCAAAGGGACTTGGTCCACAGTTGGCCTTGGGAAGTAATGAATCTCACTCGTATCCCGAGGCCGAGAACAATATACTAATATACAATTCGACCGACGTCGAGTAGAGCCTGATCTTCTCAAGAGATTTTTATCAAAGTTGCTATAATCAGAATGGAAATCATTAGTTGAGGCTTTGTTAACTCAAATTAGCCTGACTTTTGTTGATGGATCGGTGAAAGCAATCCATGTATACCCAACGTACAGTTGGTCGTCATGAAGCTAAGGCAGCTGCTCTGCCGGTAAAAATCAAGCCTGCCACATGAGTTTAATTCAAGTTTGACAAGTCTGACTGGCTGGAAATAGGTTTGGTTTGTTGATTAATCGAAATTGTGGCAGAGAGGAGGAAGCGGAATCGGATCAAAAGTTGCATGTTGCACCTTTAATCCTCTCTCGATGAGGGGTGGCATGAACCGGGTTTTGTTATTCTTTCTCCGGTGATGATTGCGCTTAATAGAAGAGGGTGGGCGTGCTGTCTAAAGGTAAAAAATGTAAACATGGAGAATTGAACCTAGTCACGTAAAAGTATATCTCGAGAAGAAACATAAATCCCAGTCGTTTTGATCATATAAATACAAAAGAGTCGACATGATTGCAAGGGACTAGAAATGACTCATAATTTTCGCTTTCATTGCCCCTCGGAACTGACAGGTAGATCGATTTGTTTCAATTTAGAGCTCGGCTCCATAAACGCTTTCCTCAAGAATCGACTTGTTCTTTCGTTGGCTCTGAACTTGGGTACGGTGGTCACAGGTTAAAATCACTACTCAAGTCTTTTCTTCAAGCAAATGGCATTGAGTAATTATTGCTTCAATGGACACCAGAAACGTAAAATAATTTTGGACCACGTGCGATGTTGTCACTCGATCGGTGCGACGGGCCGCAGCTGAAGGGCTAGCACAAGTGTAAGTAATTAGCCCAAAAAAGCTCTGGTGGTGAAATCTGAGATGATGGACAGATGCTTCGGAACGATATAGGTCACCATGTGGTAAAAAGGCCATGTTAAGTAAGCAGTAATGTGTATATAACTTATGATACAAAATTGAACTTTTCCTTTAAAAATATGTTCACCATATTTCCTTGGGTAAATCTCGTCTCGTCAGAGTTGTCATGAGGACGAAGGGGCTGACGACCAACCTCGAGCGTGGCACGAGATGCGGGGGTCAACTTGCAGGATTGGGTGTGATGATGCAAGTCGGAGATGAAATTCAAGACGTGAAGAAAGTAATCCGTGTAAAAAGAAGAAGCTGAAGAATAAATAGGAATATAAGAGCAAGAAAGGAACAAGACGAAGCAGCTGCCGAATGTGTCAAAAGAAAATGCATCGCTTCAATTGAGTGCACCGATAATAACAATAACAACAAGGAAAGAAAATGGGTTTGCCGTATAAGAATTGAGTGTAAAATGTATAAGAGGCAAGACGAAAATCTCTAGTCGTCGTAAACCTTTTTGTTTTGTCCAAGGGCCAGATGCAGTTTGTTTTGATGCAATGGGAGGGAGCAGATGCTGGAGAAAAGGCACCGTCGTCGGATGGAAGGATGATCAGGAGCAGATGTGAAGCGGAAAGTGGCGGTGAATGCGTTTCTTGGATGGAGGGCCCACTGATGGTCATAGTGGACAGGTGTGCACGCGACCCGAGACGCTTTCAAGGTGCGCCTCAAGTCATCCTTCACCTCTTATCGCGTGCTCTCTTTAATATAAAAACCCCTTGCTGTTACTTACAACCATATTCAAAGGCAAGATGAACCTGAATTACAAGATATTTCCTACAACCATCTACCTGATTGTCCGAAACCAAAACTAGGGTTTAAACTGGTGGATTCCGTCGTCGGACAAAGATTCATTATTCTGAGAGCAGATGTTCTAGGCGGAAATCACAGGTATTAACAGAGAACAACTTGTCCTTTTCACTTGCTTTGGGCTCATGAAAGGGTTTGTGGGTGACTGCAAGTAAAGTACTGACCAAGTTTTCGTTTGAATGAGATCTGTGAAGCTGCAAATTCAACATCATACTCGGTAGTTTTAGTTCGCTAGGAGACCGTGAATGTGAGGACGATGAAAAAGTACAAATTAAGACCAAACTGCAATTTCTTTGACCCTTTAAGATTGGAAATATTTAAATATCAGAAAAAATGCCATTTCGAATTCGAAAGCGTCATGTCTGCCACAGAAGTACATAGAGCAGTTATTTTGCGTTCCCAACGTTTGCCACCTTGGATTAAAGCTTGGCGAAAGATATCCTTGGATGGCGGGAAACTTTCAGTTTGTAGGCGAAAAGCACATGGAACCACGAGGATATACCGCAAAATTGTTTTCTGCTATTTTATTTGCTATTGATCGAGTTGCTATAATTTTAATTGTGTTCAAAAAATTTATATTTTGATTTGTTAACAAATCTTGTGCTAAGGGTCAGGGTCTAGAAGCAGATATATGAAGCCGCTCTTGTCATAGTCTTGAGAGAATGTACGTCGCTTCACAGGTGAGACAGGTTTCCATTCCATAATTCTGCATTTCCATTGAATGTAATAAGGTTTACAGAATTTTAACAATGCGGATTGGGCTTTCCAGGGTGTTGGAGCTGATGCTCTTACGCAGGGTGCTAACTTATTGACGAGACCAGCTGAAGAGTATGAAAATGATGTAAGATACAGTCTTGAAACATTCTTTTTCATCATAAAATACACACAGATGACCTGAACCGAGATAATTGACTTGTTGCAGACAAGCGTTGAAACTGCCTGGGTGGTCAAAGCATGTCAGTTTGCGGATGTACATTTTAATGTAAGTTTGAATAACGTTACTGAGGAATCTTCATGACGTGGTGCTAACGAATCGTTTGAACATCCTAGTTGATCTCGTCCGTCGACCCAAAGCTACTGCGTTTGACACAAGAAGATGACCGAATATACCAAGCTTACCTAGAAGCGTTCCCGAAGCTGAACGTTGAAATTTTAGGCGAGGATGATCTGAAAGCGTCCGAGGCCAAAAACGTATGAATTCACGTAATTTTGAAACTTTTGCCGGTATGTTACATATATTCAATACGATCGTTCTTTATTTATCCGACAGGCCTGGAGAATCTTTTTGGAAGCTCACAAAGACATTCCTGACTATAACTTTGGCACTCTACTGAGATTAAACAGGTAACCTTTGAAATGAATTGATCTATCGTTCGTAGAAATTAGGAGTATGTAACGAAATACCGATTGTTTCATTTTCAGCCACAAAGACTACAGCGAAGAAAACACTACGCTAGTACCTCGGTTGCAGTTTTTAGCAATCGAAATAGCAAGAAACAGAAGCGGGTTTAACGATAACGTCTGGTTCAACAATGGCAATAATGACACTGTCTCAACCAAGGTTGACAGTTAGCAGTGTTTATGACTCTTTAACATTATTTGCGGTTAAGCTGATCAGCACGTAAGCGGAAGACTCTATACGTTTGAAGTAATGTGTTGTGCCGGTTAGAATTTAATTTTAACGGAATAGGGTTAGAGGATCATAGGCTAGGAAACTAATACTCGAAGGCCAACAATACTAATGCAAATGAACGAAAGATGTTTGCAAGATACACGTACTATGTCACTTGGCCTAATAGTGAGTCCGAAAGTAATATTGTTTGTACTTTCTTATTATCATGTTCGTTGTGAAATGCAGTTCACCGTCAATAAGGGTTCTTGCTATTTATATTAATTTTATCAAGTTCAAGAAATAAAATGTTACAAGATGATTGTTAACTTGCAGCAGGTTAGAAAGGTACTATTCTTGGTGATTAGACTATTGTTGGATTCACCTGAACCCATGGTTCTTGAGTGTCGTGGTTCTCCGATCCATTTAAGGACCCATGAGATTGCATTGACATGAGAGGAACATCGTGTCTACAATAAAACATTTTTGATCAAATAGTACCTTATCAGATTTAACGATGTACAAATTAAAAACTGTATACTTACATAACAGGCCGTAATTTTGGTGGAAGTTTCGGAACGGAACCTTCAAGGACTGGATTGTCTGAGCTCTGAGCTAATTTACCGGCAAAATGGGCTTCAGCTTTTTGATTGATTAGGCCGTTCATTCGTTGAAGAGCAGATCCTGAACAGCAACAGATGGAAACGCGTTAAATGGCTGATAAAGAAATCATTGCTTAAAAGTTTAATGATAATGTTGGTGGTACCTTCGGGAGAGGGAGCTGGTAACGCAGAATTGCTGTGAGTCCTGAATTTCGTGGAATACTTGTAGTAATCCGCCATTTCAAACGGCTTCGTTGACTCATTCATGAAAGATCCTTTGGTGTCGTCATTTTCGCTACCTGTCCAGAAACATGTTATTAATATATGAGTTGGTTGTGCAGGTAGAATTACACAAACTGAACTATGACGAACTTACTTCTACTACTACTGAGTTCCCCATTTTGCGTAGGACTTGAAAGAGTCAAGCGGTTGAAGTTTACATCAGTCACTGATGTTGTAGGTGAAAACCCGTCAACAGAATCTTTAGAAGACACAAAAGACTGAGCCTGTGCTTTTAAGTTTTCGAAGTATTGCGTTTGCTGCATTGGAGGTGTCGTGTTAACAACACTTCTTTCCTGCCAATGGGTTCCTTGAAGTTCTGAAGTTGAACTTTGATTCGGGTGCATGGCGACCGGTTGACTCCGACTATAGCTGTGGTTTCGAGGTAGCTGCTGCTGTTGCCACTGAACCTGATACTCTTGATGGGTTGGTAGACGAACTGCAGGAATCGAAGTATTGTTGTCTAACCTTGTCATGCTATAGGGCAAACGAAATTGGGAATGGAATGTAGCCGGATCTGACGTAGTTGTCAGGGTTGGAAGTCCAAACGTGTATTGTTCATCAGGCTGCAGCATTTCAATATTTTCCACGTTCAATCCTGCCAAGGAGCCCACGGTTTTGGTATGCCTTTTATTCTTTTCCAAATAGCCTCGTTTTTTCTTCTTCATGTTTCTGTCTAAACTGCCATACCTGTAAGAGAGCGTGTAGAAGTTACATAAAGATATTAACAGGTGTTACTCATAATTGATCATTTCACGGTTTCGTACCACGACTCTTTAGAATGCACTTGCATTTGCTCCTGTTGCTGACTCAAGGCCGATGGTGAACCGCGATTCGAAGATTTATCTTGATTAGCTGCACCTCTATAGTTCCATGATTGTCTGTTCCTTGCGGCAAGCATCTGCATTTCTTCATCTTGCAGTCGTTCACGCTCTGTATCATTCGTAAACCATAAAAGTTACTGAAACTTGCGCCCGAATTAACTGCTTAGGTACAAACAAATTACCCTTGATTGGCGCATCTATCGTCACCTTCCTAGCTGTGCTAGGTCGATTGTTTCTCTTGAAAACATCCAGATTGTTGAACGCAGCTTCCGCACATCGTTGTTGGCCACTCACAACTTTATGCAACACCTGAGGATCGAATTTCGGAACGCTTTTTCTACTCCGACGTCTTAGCTCGTCATAAAATTGTCGTTCCTGAAAGATAATCATCTATTCAGCCTAAAAGTCGCTCAAACCAAAGCTTCAATGGTCTAGAAGACTTACCTCTTTGCACAGTGTTTCGAACTCATCCACTTTAGCATACAATCTCCTCAAAAGCGTCTCCACGTGAGCCACTTTCTGCTCCGGGTTTATCACAGGTTTCTTAGTATCTTGGACGGCTTCCAGCAGTTTTCGGTTCCGGTTTTGATAGCTCGCCATTGCGGCTTCTAATGATTACATGTATATTACCACACTTAGCGATTGTCACTTTCAAACTTGCAGAGTTTGTTACATTGTGCTTGCAGTAAGCGATCATAAAAACCTTGAGCGTTATTTAATACTGATTTATCACATGAAAAGCTGCCCTCTTCGGTTCTACTTTTGCCGATTGTATTAAAAAAATCTGGTATTATGACAATTTTGACATTTAACTAAACTGTGTCAAAGGTCGTGTCATTGTTGCAATTCAAACTTACAAAGAATCAACTTGCTTCAAAATGAGCAGGCAAAGCTAATAGACTACCAATTAATGTTTCACAAAATATTTAAACAACCTTGATCAAGACATAACTGTAAACAGTAAACAGACTTTTAATCTTCAATCTTTGTTTAGACTGTTTATTCTCTCCACTACACTTGTTGCTTTTAATTCGTGACATTACATGCATACGGTTTCAGATACAGACTGCTATGGGCATAGGACGGTGCGTACTTAAGCATAATGCCCAAATGCAAAGATTCCTGACGGAGTTTTTCTACTAGACAAGAGATGGCGGCATCATATTATTTGGGCAGCATTTTGTGTCTTGAAACGTTCGAAAGCGGACTAATTTTAAGCACAGACTCTATATATATTCTGATTTCGTTTCGGGCGGATATGGATCATCATAAAATTGTTCGGCATTTTAATGTTTAACTGGTCAAGAACGCTTTAGCTTTTAAAATATTTCTGCTACTGCCAGTATTAAAATCTGCCCACGACCCCAGAATAACGACAGATGCTTCAGTCAGAAATACTCTCACACTGTATTTATGGAACAATGAACGTGTACAGATTTTCAATTGACGAACTTTACTAAAAACTTTTAAAAACTGCTGAAATGAAAGATACATAGTTTGGCACAGTAACTGTAGCACATCAATAGCTGACACAGCTTGACGTGAGATAACATTCGATTCTATATGGATATAACGCTAGCACACATTCTTATGAGGAATACTTCCAATGAAATAAATAACTTAAGATTAAGACACACAACACGATTAAGCTTAACACATGAAACGCGGTAACGGAAGGCACTAAATATTTAGTATTTCGAAGAACGTGGTCCAGTCGGCAATACCTATACCTTTGTACATTTTGAATTCACAATATTATCATACAGTTAAGAGTCTTTACGTTATCTACTTGCTACTCGATTCAAGTTAGCTAAAGTACAAAATTTTCCTACTGCTAATTATCTTACGGTAGAAATGGCTTCTATGGCATTTAAACACTGGAGTCGGATGTTCAGAGTAAAAGAAGAAATAGTACACATAAACTCTGAACTCACTTTCAGTCATGTTCATGGGAAATCACATGAGTACAGCAAGTCTTCAAACTTGGTACTTGAACAGTTTAAATTATCACTATATAATGTATAATTCTAACACGCTTGGGCAGTTATCATACGTATTCTTCACTAGGTCTTGGCGTAGAATATCGACTATTTCTTCCGGCAGATCCCAAGTTGTTGATGCCGTTTGCTGGCGGAGGTGGAGGCGGAGCACTGGGTGGCATGGGCCCGTTAGCGGCATCCGGAAGCTCAGCAATGTCTTTGAAGACTCCTACGAGGCTGTCGTAATTTGGGCCCCAGTTGAGTAAGTAGTCCCAGCCCATGGTACTTGGGCCACCACCAGGATTTGCAGCTTTGTAGCCGTTGATATAAGCGAGATCATCGTCTGAAGCAACTAAGGTCGATAGAGAACCGCGAAAGGAATGCTCAGCTTCTTCATTTTCAACTTCAGTCAGTTTGGAGAACATCATGTGAGATGGACGGTAGTCCCTCTTTTCATTGTCGTACTCGAATTCTGAGCAAGTGAAAGAGTCGTTGCCAGACTCTTCGTCATCGCTCGAAGTCTCGATGGCGCGTTGCAGCATTTCGGTGTTGGGTAAATTGGAAAGCTTGTTCTTGCGTCGTTGGTCGCTTTCTGAGCTGGAGACAGCGTCCAAAGTACTGACTAAACTAGAATTGTTCTTGTGTCTAGAATTATTCAGCCTTTCAATTTCTTCAGCTGTGAGACCAATGGTCATACTGCTTGAAGGGTCTCCGGCACACTTTTTTCGCTTCTTTTTGGTGCCGTGTGCTGGGGCTGGATTGACTATGCTGCTTCGAGACGAGCTATGACTTATATTCAGACTTCTTTCACTTTGACTCATGCGGTCCGTTTGACCTGTGGCTGCTATGAAGGCATTTTGAAAGCCACTGATGTCTTGAAGAGTGTAGATTCGCGGTGCTGTTTGTTGAGACAGCTCACTGCTGGGACTCAGTCTTGCTAATGGTGTGCTTTTGAAGACACTTGGACTTTGACGAATGACTGGACTTTGACGACTGCTGGGGAACTGGTGGTTGTGTCGGAAGGGAGAAGACTTGCTTCTGCCGTTGATGTTGTCTCGGAACCCTTTGTAATGATAGACAATGTCAATGTCTGAAGGAGCTATGGAGCTTGCATTCTCCAAATCGTAGTGTTCTGGCATTTCAGCAAGCTCAGGGTCCATGGAGATTCCTGTAGGTGAGTTCATCAAGCTCCCGTTGCTTGTTGGGCTGTTTCCCGGCTGATTGTTGTGAGAGGGCGCTGATGTGGTGCGCTCAATGATGTCGGGTTTTTGGTAGCCGCTGGGGTCCGCCAGTTTCTTGGAATTGCGGACTAAGTGTCGAATAGCTTCCGCTTCACCGTCCAAAACATGGTTTCGGACGACATCCCCGGGCGTTTGTGGCGCAGGTGGCGTTTGCTTTGTCGACGGACTTGGGTGATGCAAGGGTGTTTTCTCGCGACGTCTCAGACGGAACACGACAAAACTGACAAGAATGGCAACGAGGAGGATGACAAAGAAAACAATGACTAAGGTGACTCCGATACTGAGTGGATCTGGTGCTGTGGCTGCTCCAGCAACGGCGCTGCTGCAACCTCGACTCATTTTGCCGTGATGGATAATTTCGTCGAAAATCCTTGAGGATCCGTTGAACGGTTGCAGGTGGTTGTTAACAGTAAAGTTTGTCATACAGCCAGAGAAACCTGTGGAAAGACCAAAAAAAGTTAGTTGAAAAATAAGGGACTGGAATTAAATTTAACATTCATAAAACTTACCACTCGTGATCTTATTAGGTGTGACACTGTCGTCCTTAGTGTTACCAATGATGAAAGAAGTCAAATAAGGGTCCAAAAAGTCATGGCTGCCAACAGCAGTCAAGTCGCCTCCGTACTGATCGCCATCGATGAGCAAATACATGGAGTTTTCAGTTCTCTTCAAGGTGATCTGATGCCAGTGTCCGTCAGAAGCCGTCATTCCTGAAGCGTGAGTATAGCTAGGAGATCGAGGACCAACTTTGGAAGTTAGCTTGATTTCGCCGTTTTCAATCTGAAAAGTACCAAGTACATGATATAGTTTTTGATGGACACCTATTGTTGAGACATTTTTGGTTCTATTTGCTTACCTCAATGAGAGTAAAGTCCTTGTCGCTAGCAGAATAGAACAAAACGGCTTCATTCTGAATGGTCCTAAAGGTGAAAGAGACAGTCTTTGCTGAAATTTCCCGTCTCCGTCTCATCCCAATACTGTTGTCCAAGAGCGAATGATGGAGGAGCTGGCTTCTTCGGAAACTTTCTCCAAGCTTGCATTCAATAAAGGCTCCGCCGCTGAAAGTGTACGGATAGAAGGCATCATCGCAATTGGGCGCTATGATACCGTTGGCGCATTCGCAAGCGTGAGTATCCCACAAATCCATGCATTGACCACTGTAGCCACATTTCGATTGTGGCGAATCACAAACATCGTAAGCCCGCTGACAAGTGTCATGAATTCCTCTCGATGACAACGACGCGCTCAGGTTGAGAGACCTGCCGTTGATGACCATGCTATGAACGCAGCCAACAAAGTCGTCTGCATGCACCTGCTGAGATCGATGAAGAATGACATCCACACTTTCGAGACCGCCAATGAGCAATGGATTGTCGTTGAAGTTGAGTGTTCTGCAAATTACAAAATGGCAATAAGTAAAAGCATGTTGACACTTTTGTGTAGAAAGAAAAGTTTTCTTTTACTTACCCGGTAGGACCTGTTGCGTCAGAATAGCAAGACGAGTCTCCGGGACGACAATCAGAGCAGATTTCGCCATTTTCCTTGCAAGATGACACGCTGAGTGAGATGACTCGGCTGTTACGAGTGGCAATGATGCGATGCCATGTTCCGTCAGCAACGAATTTTTTGACGCTGATTGTAGCCACGGCAGTTCTTGATCCTCCATAAGATAAGGTTGGAATTCCGTTGATGAGTTCAATAGCAACGAAATCAGATCGGCCTCCCGTTTGTTCCCCGTAATTGTAAGCGAGAAGTGAATCCCTTTTGTTGGTGGAAAAGACGATGGAAATGTCGTTTGTATTGGGGTCCAGGGGTGGGAAGGCCATGTAAGAGCCAAAAGTAAAGCCGAATGCCGATTTTTCGCAATAGCGACCATAGTAATTTGCTGGACATTTGCACCGCGGATAGTCTGCATTTGTGCCAAAATCGCTGACGCATTCTCCTCCGTTTTGACAGGGATTTGGTCTGCAGGCGTCGCTGGCAGTTTGGCACAGGTTGCCGAAAAAGCCGGGTCTGCAAAGGCAAAAGTAGGCTCCAGTTTGAAGGTTTTCTTGACACGAGCCGCCATTGCTGCAAGGGTTGGAAGCACAAGCGCTGCTTCGTTCCATTTCGCAACGTTTTCCATGCCGATGAGATGGGCATGAGCATTGGAAGTCAAAGCCTTGCTTGGTGCAAACTCCATTAGCTTCGCACGGGTTGGGATGACAAGGTTCCTTACGGAGTTGGCACTTGGATCCTGGAAAAAGTGAATGCAATTTCTGTTGTAGGCATTGAACAGGTGGGTTTTTAGTGTTAAAAAAGATAAACATTAATTGTTGTTTGAAACGGAGAGACTGGGTAAAAGATGTGTGAATACGAAACGAAGCATGAAGTGAGAGAGACAAACGAAGGAAGAATTGAAGTAGAATATATTATTGGACCAGAATGACTTGAACTTTGAGGATGACTCGGTAAGAATAGGTTTGAATAGTTTTGATGTAGTGACGGGATAATTGTATAAGGTAAAGAAGAAGAAGCTCCTTGTGTGCAACAAGTGCAGCAAGAAGCAGGGGGGAGGAATTTTTTCTTGGTCTTCTTACCTGTGAATCCGGAGGGACAATCGCAAGAGAAATCCATTTGAACAGTCGGAGACGATAGAATAAGAGTAGGACTGTCGTTGATTCTGGTATCAGCGTAAGCGTGGAGCGATTGAGTACACAGGCCTCCGTTCTGACAAACGTTCGGAGTGGAACATGGAGAATAGTTGAGGATGACTTGTGCATCCAAAAGATGTTCGAGATCGCCTTGATGTAACAGCAGGGTGCTGGTGACGTCGTCAGGTTTTTCGTATTTGGAACCGGAGCCTATGGCAGCAATTACATCTGTTCCGTTGGCCGTCTCCACCAAACTGTACAAATGAGGTTCGTAGCGGAAAATCTGCTTCAAGTATGACTTTAATTTGAAGTAGGAACGTTCCAGGATCCGCCGAGGCGTCACACCCATTACCCGAAGAGTAACCGAATTGTTGAGCGTCCTGTTGTCGATCGATGAGTACTCTATTAACATTGTTGATGACACTTCGGAATGCCGCCCGTCGTCTCCGTGCACTTTGAGCGACTGAGTTCTATAGACCGGAAGTCGGTTGAGGTGCAAGTCACATGAAGTGGGGATGCGGAAATTGTCTTCGTTGCTCTCCAGCCGACAGCTGTATTGTCCAGTGGTGTCCGGGTCAATTGGGACGACTGAGGCAATTTTTTCTCGTGGAACTCGGTCCTGGAAGGTGTACAAAATGAGTTGGCCGTTTCGGGGCTGGCTGGGGCTGTCGTTTTTGTCAGTGACATGGATGTTGATGTCATGACGGGTCCGCATTGGGGGTCTTCCGCTGTCTTGAATTTCGACGGTGATTTGCATCTCTGGAGCCACTTCTCTGTCGAAGGGTTCGAGTGTTGTAATTATTCCAGTTCTGGAGTCTACCCGGAATCTTGACTCATCAGGACCGCCAACCAGGGTGAATTTAAATGGTTCGCCGTTAGGTGCCAAATCAGGATCGATTGCCCTCAAAGTCATTACTTTTGTATTTGCTGGCTCATTTTCAGGGACAGAGCCTTCCCTTGATGAAGAATCTAATTGAGGTCCGTTGTCGTTAATATCCTGGATGATTATCTGGACGGTTGTACTTCCAGTTTGAGGCGGCTGGCCCATATCAATGGCTCCGATAATTAAGTCGTACATGTGCACTGTTTCACGATCCAGTGAGCTAGCAGTAAGAATCACCCCGCTGATGGGATCAATTTTGAACGTTTTGTTGTTATTTCCGGAGAGGATCTCGTAAGAGAACCTATTGTTTAATGGTCGAACGTCTACGTCGGAAGCCTTGACAACGGTCACTTTGGAGCCTACAGGAGCTTCTTCACTAATTTCCGCTCGATATACGTCTTTTTCAAAGACTGGAGGATCGTTTCCGTCCTGGATGAGAATGATGACTTGGGCTTCATCCGTATCATTGCCTCGGATGGATCCGCCGTTCTTTGCTAAAACAGTGAGTACGACTCGAGATTGAGATTCTCGGTCTAGGCGGCGGGCGATGGAAATAACACCTGTTGTTGGGTTGATGGAAAAGCCGCGATCGTTACTAGAGCCGACAAACAAGTAGTAAATGACACCGTCGTCACCAACATCTTCATCTGTGGCTTGAACGTTGCCGACGTGGGAACCGATGGAAGCGGACTCGGAGACTGTGAACTGGAACACTGCTTGGACAAACTTGGGGTAATACTCGTTGACACCGTCGATGAGAATGTGAACTTGAGTTGTTCCAAATAAATTAGATTCTGGGTTGGCTGCCAAAACCTCAATGGTGTAGTCTTTGCGGTCTTCGTAATTGAATACTTTGGTGGATGTAACAACACCGGTGGAAGGGTCAATTGCAAATGAATTTTTGCCAGAACCACCAACAATAGAGTAGCGAATGACGGCGTTCTTCCTGGAATCTTTGTCCTGAGCAACAAGTTGTGTGACGGTAATTCCAATTGGCGAGTTTTCTTTAATGTGGGCTGTGAACATGGACTGGTTGAAGACTGGCGGATTATCGTTGATGTCAGTCAGAATCACTGTTAATTGAGCTTCACTAGACTTTGGATGGTAGGCCATGTCGGTGGCGGAAATGTTGAGTTGGTATTCCTTCTTGGTGTCGTAGTCCAAGTCGTTGTTGATGCTCACAGCACCGGTGACAGGGTCAATGGCGAACTTGTTCTGATCGTTGCCTTTGGTAATGTTGTAGCGAATTTGGCCGTTGGGACCAGCATCCTGGTCTGCAGCACTCACGGTGACAATGGTGCTTCCGAGCGCTTCGTTTTCCGGAACAATTACACGGTAGCTTAGAGCGCTGAATTCTGGTGCATGTTTGTTTGGGCCGGCAACGACAAGCGTTACTGTGGTGTCGTCGGATTGAGGTGGGATTCCCTTGTCGATGACACGAACATGCATAGTGAATCGCTGAAGTCTGCGCCCAATCAAGCTGTCTGATACAGTAACCCAACCAGTTTCTCTGTCCACGTTGAAAAGATCGCTAGCGTTTCCACCCATTTTCATGTATTCCAACTGGGCGTTGATGCCATAGCCGTCAGGATCGCGAGCATGAACCTTGAGAACGCGTTGTCCTTTAGGCGAATCTTCTAGTACGGGACTGAGGTAGGATTTGTGACTGAATTCCGGAGGCGTGTTGTTTCTATCGACAACGTTGATTGTAACGGTGCATTCGGATGACATTGGAGGCTTGCCGCTATCACTGGCAGTGACGATGAGGGTGTACTCGTTTTCGGGCGAGAAGCGCTTCGAGCTAGATTTGTACTGCAAAGGCTTCTTTGAAAAGATTTCGCCACTCACAGGATCCACGGAGAAATGGTCGGAAGGTTGTTTGAGGGCGTAAGAAACGAGGGAATTTGGTCCTCGCTTGTCCCGGTCGGAGGCGGTGACTTGTCCGACAAAAGCGACAGAATGGTCTCCTTCAGGAATATTAAAGTTGTAGTAACTGTATTCATAAGTAGGCGAGTTGTCATTGACATCTTGAACGGTAACGGTGACGAGCGTCTCAGCCCTCCAAGATCCATCGACAGCAGCGACTTTGAGCAAGTACTCGTCCTGAGTTTCACGATCAAGGAGTCCGGCAACTGTAATGTTTCCGCTTACAGGGTCAATTTTGAACTTGTTGTTAACGTTTTCAGTGAAGCTGTAGGTACACTTGGCATTGTCTCCAGTGTCTTTGTCGACGCTTGTCACTTGAATGACAAAGGTACCAATTGGAACATTTTCTGTGACGTTGACGCTGAAAAGACGAGTAAATCTTGGCGGATTATCATTCTTGTCCTCGACGTTAATGATGAGGGTTGCAGATCCAGTCAAGCTTGGCGAGCCAAAATCGGTTGCTTCGACCGTCAAGCTGTATTGAGTCATATCTTCTCGATCTAAGCGAACTTTGGTAAAGATTTCGCCCGAGTCTCCGTTAACACCAAACACGTTACCATAAACGGCTACACTTTCACTGCTTAATCGATACTTGATCTTGCCATTAGCTCCACTATCCGCATCCTTTGCATGTAAAGTGGCAATCAGTCTCATGGCTGGTTCTTCTTCGGGCACACTCAAGTTGTAGACACTGTGCTCAAACACTGGACGGTTATCGTTGTAATCTGTCACATTGATGGACAAGGGAACTGCAGCTCGTAATTCTGGATTCGCCGACGTACTCATCTCAACCCACAACTCGTAGTCTTGAGCAGTTTCATAGTCCAAGCCGTTGGGAGACACGGATAGTTGACCAGAATTTTGGTTAATTGTAAATGCATTTCCAATGTTGCCTCCGCCAATGTAGAAATTGTGCCCATCACGACCTGGATTTAATGGCTCAATTGTTGTCACAAGTGCATTTGATGAATTCTCGAGGAATGTAAAACTTGTCTTGGATGGCTTGATTTTGGGAAACTTGCGGTGATCCACCAGTTCGACAAAGACATGACAAGCTGTTTGCAGTGGCTTGCCTGGTGCTGAGTCTGTGGCGTGAATGTCCAAGTTGAACTGCGATCCGTAATCCTTCAAGTTCTTGAGGGATTTTATAATACCAGTCTTCTCATTGATTTGGAACTTGTCAGCGTCCATGCCGTCCAAGTAGTATCGAATTCGACTATTGGAGCCCTTGTCAATGTCTGTAGCCGAAACGCCCACAACGTAACTGCCGCTTGCAACATTGTCCGGAATGCTGACACTATACTTGTCCTTTTCGAATTCTGGAGCATTGTCGTTCTGGTCAAGAATGCGAATCGTCACATTGGCCCAGGCACTTTGTTGTTGAACTGGACTTGAGTCTCTGGCTTCGATGAGCAGTTCATATGTTTCTCTCATTTCACGGTCCGTTATGGCACGAGTGATGATTTCTCCAGTTTCTTCACGAATTTCAAAGGGACCTTTTTCTTCGTCCGTGTTTGAGATCATGTATCTGAAAAGAGAGCAGATGTACGTTTTCATTAGTGTATCAAATTGCAGAGTTTTAATGAGGAAGATGTATTCTATAACTAATTACTGCACATCAAATTACTCAAAGTGCTAACAAGCTATTTCCGTCTCCCAATAGGGCACAGACAGGTCTTAAATGCTGAAATGTGTTGTTGTTCTCACAGTTTTTCGTTGCGTGAGTTCATTCATGCTTATGCTTGCGTTTTAAACACAAGCCATAGGAGTGTAATTACAGGTAAAAGGAATTTCTAAAGTGTTTAACGCACGACCTTTTCTATCCGACCATTGGGAATTTGATGATTATTCGGCGAACCGGTGAGCAACAATTAGGATAATGCTCAACAATTCAATCGAAATTGTACGAGTGTGCAAGCATCACTTCCATGCTATAACCTGACTGATCCTTTACGGTTCAATTAACAACCGGGTACGTACAGTTAGGCCGTACAAAAATGTTTGTACTTTTGGGTAATTACGTCTTCCTGCACGCAATGGAACTGGCGGAGGTGTGGAGAGTTTGGACTGTAGCACTTTTTGATCGGAACTTGCCACAATGATCTCATTGCTACGTGGGGTATTTCAAGGAACAAAATTTATTTGTAGCGTGGCCATTTTATATCGGCAATGAACTAGCGGGTAAAATTTTTGAAAGTTGGTAAGGGTAATTTTTGCAAGTTCTCAGGTACTTTATATTTGAGAGTGAATATCATTGAAACTCATGCAATCCTGATTTAATTGTCGAGCAATTATAAAATTCTTGATGAGGTGTAAAATATTCTACAAGAAGGGGCTGCATGTGGTTTTGTGGGACGAAATATTTTTTTGGACTATTGTTTGTTCTGTGCAGATGGCGGACTGAACTGTCGGGTTGAAACGAGAATCTTTCTTGGGGCAGTAAAAGTTATCAATAGGAAGGATAAATATTATAATGACTTGTGTGTAAATTGAAGTATATGTACCTGATTTTTGCATTGAGTCCTTGATCCGCATCGGTGGCAGCGACTCGTCCAATGACGGTGCCGACGGGCACATTTTCTTGAACGAGGAACTCGTATCTCTGATGTTCCATTTGCGGGTTGTTGTCATTGACGTCCTGAACGATTACACGAACGAGCCCAGTACCCGTAAGGCGGGGAGTTCCTATAAAAAGAAGAATTGAATCAAACATCTGTTGGAATCGGATGGCTAAAGTGTATGTTTATTGTGTTAAACAATCAAGGGAATGAGGATCGTGTGAATTTAATCACCGGCCACCGTTATTTCTCGACCAACTACTAATTATGTGGATGAGGGGGCTGACTAGGGTTGGGATAGACGACGATAGAATTCCTAGCAGCAACAATATATAATTCCATGACCGGTTCGAATCTGTACGATTTATGTCTCGAGGACATTTTTCCTCGACGCTCAGCGCTCTTTCAGCCCTTGCAACAAACAAGGAGACGAAGCGTGTCTGCGGCTCTGCCTCTGTTGCACAATCTTCAACAAGACTTGCACGAGATCAACCGGTGAAAAATACAAAAGATTCAGAAGATACAGAGAAAAGGTCAAATCTGTAATCAAGGAGTAGACAAGAGTAAGAGTGGTGGATGCAAACTTTTATTAAATGAATTGCCTCGGGAGAAAAGTGATATGTATAAACGATAAATAAAGTATATAGGCAACCGAATCAAGGCATTCTGCAAAAATCCTGCAAACCTGCAGGCTCTATTCGGCTTCCAACGTATTTTTTGGATCCGTCTCGTTATAATTATTATTATTCATCATGTGCAACTTTCATGAGGTTGGCCAATCTTGTTGGAAATTTTTTGAAATTTTCAGGTTGCGTTGTAAATTTATTTTTCGGTTTCAAAGACACTCTAAACAATTGCAAGTTTGCTAGAAAAAGTTTTTCAGACACAAGTTTACAAAAATCAAAAACTTCCCTCTGGTCCCAGACAGGAGTAAAAAGTCATAACATTATATGGTTCAACTGTTAAATCAGCCCTGAGGCTTAAGATTCTTGATCAAACGCGAGATTCTGAACAAGTATGCCATGATTACAATGCGCAAAGCAAAACGAGGGAAAAACTTATGATCATAACTACAGATACCGGTAAATGAGCGACTGGTATTTGCTTCCTCCGGGTCTTTTGGACTTTGCACGTTTGCTAACCCTTTGACTTGAACGCCATTACAACTGCCAGTGGTAATTCTGTGGCTTCTTGTAATGATGAATTGAGCGACGCGGTGCGACAGATTGCCGTTTACATATTTTTACCCAATTTATCAAACCATAATGATGCCGGTTTGATAAATCGTCAAAAATCAATGTCTGCGGTTCACTTGCCTGCACTTTAAAAGACCGCAGCATCAAGCTGTCGGCTGAATCCAAAAATGGAATAATATTTATAAGGGTGCTTGGGCTGCCGAGCTTGAAATTCAGGTAAGTGACTGACAATGGAAAACTTATACGTTCAAATACAAGGTTTCAAAAGGCAGGGTGAGAACTTGACAAATGCTGACACAAAGTTCCATGGGAAGATATGAGCAAGATTGCAGAAAATGATAAAAATT
>JAQGBJ010001278.1:0-24573 GCA_034698345.1 Sphaeridia pumilis | reverse complement strand
GTAACCAAACAAAGGGCTCGTTTGTCCTCCTGGACTTTCCGCCATCGAAACTAAAGTCAATCACTTACTCGAGTCCACCAGCAATGAGCTCCTGCATCACCATCCACTTCCATTCTGTGAAATTCCCCTGAATCCACTGCGCCTATTTTCGAGACACCCGAGAACTTACCGGACCCTTTATCGGTCCACGTCCATAATTGCCTCACTACTATCAACAGCCCCAGTAAGTGGCAATGCAGCAGCATTCTCTGAAACACTCAACGCAAACACCAACCAGCACCCTCAAACCTAACTGCTCTTTACACTGTCAGTCAAACAAAGTCAGCAAGTTTACGTATAGTGCAATCAAAATTAGCCGTAACCAGACTACATTAGACATTGTCGCAACTTGCTGCAATACTTGCGTATAGCTAATAGCACCAAGACATTTTTCCTTGGAAACTCCGTCACAGTCCTCTACTCTACGAGTGCCCGTCTCCACTTGATCCTAATTTCCACCACCATACATAACCCCATCGCCCACTTAAAAGACGGCTAATTTAAAACCTTGTCTAGGCTGTCGCCGTTCGAGTGTACAAATATGACTTTTTACTTCGATGCCCAAACATCTGCACCCTTCCAGCCGCCGACTTGTTTCCATATAAACATTATGCCCTTGTTTCGTCGTCTCTCATCCATTTTCCCTGCTCCCGTGCCGGAAATCACACCGGATGACCTTTCCACCACCGCACGTACAAACAGTTGCCAGTAGTCGTAGTCGTAGTCCCGCACACTCGATCCAACCTACCTATAGCTCAACTACAGAGAATGAATTTCTTATTACCACCCCCAACTTATGCCACCATTCAAATCAACGCACACGTGTTTCAATCCATTATACATATTATGTGACCACCGAACCAGGAACATGAGCACCTCATTCCTGCTAACCCTTTTCGATCGTTGTTAATTTGTCCCTCATCACGTCATCCCATTCCAGTCCTCCAGCAACAGCAACCAAGAACCCAACGCAACACGTAACCCGAACCCACCTACACTTCCAGCCATGAACAACACTTGACAACATGGAGCCCCTAATCATTGTATAACTTTCATGACCCAGACACTCCATAACAGAAGGCCATGATGATACAGTAGTCTCCATAAATTTCAACCTACCAACCCCGTCTTGTGTCTCTCCCTATTCCGTTCCGGCCGCGCACCTTTCATACCATAATTTACCAGATTATCACATACTTACTACTCCTCACTTTTCCTGCCCCGCGTCTCTCTCCACCCAACTACAACATATAATTCTGTATTTCAATCAACTTCTTCCTGCTCCCAATTCAATTCAACCTTGATGCACACACGATAGGGGTGAACGAGTGGGAGTCGTCCAAGTCATCCAAGCAATTCCCTCTCATCCTCCGACATCACATCATCTCAACAATAACGAAAAAACAACTTCCAGTAGCTTCCTTGCCCGCTCTCCAATTAAATCGACATCAGGTCAACTTGTCACTCAACATGATACCCGCTCCACAACCAATCAGCAACCAAAAACATCACCTGTCCATCCTCAAGCCTTCCCCAACCTTCTCCTCCACGTCCCTCCAATCATAGTAATAAACTTAGTTAACAACCAACTTTCTCAATCAAACCCAACCAACCCCTCACCTGACCCAACGTTCCTGCATTCCTGTCCAATAATACTCCGCTCACTTACCTGCTCACTCTCCCACTAATTTCCTTCCGTCATAATCACCATGTACGAAAGTGTCCACACTCTTCCACTTGTCAGCCTAATAAATCAATAACACTTTTCTCTCTTCTTCCTTATCCCAATTTATCCTCCTTTAACACCTACCACGGCTCAACCACTTCAATTATTAACACCCTTTACATGTGTATCTAAATGTTATTTCACTCGTATGCACAACTCCAGCCTTTCCCTCAATCTTCAACTCTCAAATGTCTAAAAGTACCAAAGCAAAGCAAGCATATTGTATTCGTCCGTCTGGGTTCAATTTTATTGCTCAATCTTCCAATTCCTGACAGCAACCTCCTTTCGTCTCCACCAGCAACAAAAATACCAAGCCCCGCATATTTTCCGATTGACAACTCAACTCATTTATGAATCGCCTGTATAGTCTTCCCGCAGCCCACAACCCTCAACTACAGTGACCTTCAACCTTTGTCATAACAATTTGGGTTCTTGTCAAACCAAAGCTCCTTGTATCTGAAACATTGGCCATGAGTTCAACCGCCAAATGCCTCAATGTTTCCCCTCTCTCTTATTGTCCCGGGTGCAGAGCATCAAAAACAAAGACGTAGTTCGACTTCAGTTCAAACTTTTGACATTGCCTTGATCCTCTAATGTCCTCCATGCTGTGCACCGGTTACAACTTTTTCCAACCAGTATCTCTATCATTTCACGCCCAAAACTGACAACTCCACCAATTATCAAATGGTTCCATAGTTCCATCAAGCTCTATCTTTTTGGCCCTCCAAATGTCACCGAGTCGTATGCATACATATGTGTCCTCGTTTACCCATACGATTCCTGCTAATATTTGTATACAGTTCGGGAGAGCAATTATCATCATATACGTATCTTTAACATGCCAATGTCAATTAAACAATTTCACTTTAAAAACCGACACTTTCCTTCTCTTCAGGTCATTCAGTATTTCATGTGACGTTTCCTCGTCAATTCGAGTTTAATAGTCGACAAAGGTTCTGTAAAACTTCCGTTTATTTACCGAAACCACTAGGACAGGACTTCATATACAATTGAACATTTTGCGAATATGTTGAGCCTTAGTGTGTCGCTTCAGATTGTTGCATGCTTCAAAAAGTCGGCTGCAGTATTTAATGACGATGCCAAAGTTTGTCATTCACTTACACGTTCGGGAGTTGCATGTGGATGAGTTAATGGTAGCAATAAACTGTCTCTGTGAGCTCGATAGTTTAATGAAGAGAGGAGCATAACGTGTGTTATGAAATTTGTATGTGCCTCTAAGATTTTTTAACATCTGGCGATTAAACTTGTTCCTGTTCTTCACTCGGGCTGGTTTCCAGCCCTTTGTTACCTGATTCGCACTAAACAAACATGAATTTTCGGTCCCAGCGTTCAGTGCTGTCAGTGGCATGGTGTGCGTTGCTTTTTCTTGTGACCGACGACGCTCACGGCGCTCTTGACTCGGGTCAGCAGCCCAAGCTATTCATTGCCAACTCTATTTTCGAATCAATACCTCCAATTGTGAATCAAGCGTGGCAAAATTTGAAGGTATGCGCGAGCATTTCTATTACTCCCTTTGAATCGAATATCAAAGGCAATTGTTGTTTTCAAGCAAGCTCAAGAACGCGGCGAGTTGGGTCAGCAAAATGTGACATCCAAATTACTCGTCAAAGACTTTATTTTGACCACGTTTAAACCTGTTCACGCCGACCTCAAACTCATTGACAAAGTAGTGTTGGAGCACTTGCCTTCCGCATTCTTGGACAAAATTATCGATTTGCTCGAACTGTAAGAACAGCTGTCGTAATCTCCTTCGAGCCGTTCTCTTTTATAGATTCTTGATACGTCACTAAGTTTCATTATGAACAATTGTTCTTGAGATAGAGAGAAGCTTCAGGAGGCGTCGTCACTTGTCGAAGCCAAGCAAGCGTCCCCCCTTAACTTTTGGAAAGAAGAATGGGTCAAGCTATCCTCGCTTCTCGTCCAAATGCATTACAGATACAACAGGATTTTCGACCATACATTTGTAAACCTTCGAATTCCGAAATTTTGACTCGTGTAATCTTGGTTGAAAACACTATTAACCTCTTCCAGAAAGAAGGTTCGCCAGAACCCCCAGCCGAAGATCATAATTTGCTGGATGACTGGATCCAGATTTTGCCCAATCCACCCGAACAGTTAGCGTACAAAAATCGTTACTATTACACCTGGAAGAAGATGGAAGGTGACGACCGAGGTAATTTACCACCCCAAAAATCATTCTTCATCTTAAAGCTCTCAAGATTTGTCCAAGCTTTGGAGATTTTTCTTTTTTGCGAAACCACAGGAACCGGTAGCGAACAATATGCAGAAACGTTGGACGAGGTCAGCGATGCCGTGAAAGAAACGATTGCAACTGATAATTTCGAACGCAACTTGTTTGTCGGTTTACGCCAGTTGCTCAATTACAGCGTAAGCTAGCAACACACAACATCAAAGTCTACATCCCCATGATTATAGCATGGTCAATTTCTCCGTAGCAACAAATCGTTGGACCCTACAAAACAATCAGCAACTTGACTGACCCTTGCTGGAACGGCACGGGTCCCGTCCCTGTAAATGGCGTCGATTACCGAATTCCGCTGTACATTCTATTGCACATTCTCAACGCCGAAATGAAGTACTACGTGACACAGAATTTGGGAGAAATGTTTGCTTGTGCCCAATGTACGGTAATATCGATTCACTCAACCATGTCGTAGTACCCCTAAGCATCATAACTTTCTTTTGTTATAGTTCGCGAATGCAATTTCTCCCGAGCAGACTATTTGCAAAAACATTTAGATAGCTACTACAAATTTTACTTGGTCCAAATGATCAAAGCTTTCCAAGACGAAGCTGACCCGATAAGCAAAGCTCCTCCTGAAGCCTGGATATACAGGTGTGGTCCAGAAGTGCCCATCGAAAATACAACCTACGCTAGGTTTTACGACTTCGACACAGTAAGCTTATAGCTCATCCATTGCGCTAAATGTTCCCATACTCTGTATTCAAGTGATAACATCAACTTCCGCTTTCATAGCAATTTATAGCAAAGGAAGAAGAGCTCTCACTCACCAAGACATGCCGAGACTCTTGTGACCTTTTCGATGGGGCATACTCGAGTATCCCTTGCGCAGATGACCAGCAAGAATGCCTTGAAATAGACGACGAATTCGATTGTGACGGCAAAGACCCTTTAGCGTGCCCAGGGGAGGATCGAAAACAGTGTCCGCATGCTGGTATACTGGTAAGGTGAAAAGATTGAAACAAGCTTTTGTCCCTCTATGCTGACACAATCAAGTCTACTTTTTCTTGTCAGTGTACAGTCAATGAAATAAGCTCCGCCAAAGTCTGTCCAAGTAGTGACCCAGGAAGGTATCTGGATTGGGTTCAAACAGATGACCCACTATTCGCAAATATGGGGAACGGTAAATCAATTTTGACCATTGTTTTCACATAACCCATCATGAATGAAACGTCATCGTTACCTTGGTTTCAGACACTGAATGTCACAACGACGTGCTAGTCTACTCAGCTTATGAAAAACCAGAATCTTCTGGAATTACACGATACGAGCCGCAGCGCTGTGAAATTTGCCTCTGCACCTGCTTCGAGCCAATGACAAACGATTCTCACCGATACATAACCCTCCTTCCTCTCCACTCTGACATTCAGAAAAACCGAGTTCTCGTAGGAATCAAGTTCGTCAAGCTGCAAAATCAGATTCACGTTGCGGCAAGTCAAAATATCCCAATCCAATTCTTTTCCTCTACCTAAAAACTTAATGTCAACAAACATTCTCACTGTCTAGATAGCAGACGCAGAGACCACGTACACAGACACAGTTCAACCGAATACAACCAAATGGATACAACCTGATTTTATTCCTGACCCCGACAACAACCCCCAAAAAATCTTCAGACTCCATCGGGAGGCAAAGTTGATTCTACTCGACGATCTCACTGCCCCACCTGGCTACGCAATAACCGGAGTCAAGTTCGCTCCTCTTCGAATTCCCATGGACAGACTTGAAATATTTGAACTAGCGTTCTGGATGCATGTGAGTTTCACATTCCTCTTTGGTGTCAGTCAGACAGCAAAAGGTTCCTAACTTCCGTAATCTACTTTCAGGTGACACGAATAACAGTCACAGGAAAACTAGTGCCCCAAGACTCCGGATGGATTCATACGAATAATGATGCAAGATACAGAAACAGAGTCTTGAATCAGAATCTAATACCACCGAATTTGGCTCCCAACACCTTACTCCCAGTTCCACATCCGCCAGGTCCCAAAAAGCTGTTGTACATTGAAGTGGAAAGCAGTTCACTTAAAGTAGACGCTGGACAAACACCACTACCCTTCTTTGATTTGCAAGAAGTAGTGAACGCTGAGAGTCGTACACTAGTCCGCGGTATTGGTTTATTTTACAAATCACCTCCAGGTGGATACGGCGGGTATCTCGGTTTCCGCCTATTGCCTGACATTTACATTGATATTCCTAACGATGATCCCAAGTTCGATTTACGCTACTGGACTGCTCAAAACCAAAATCTACTCCAAGAATGGATGAGAATATCCGATAATGACGCTCAAAAGAGGAGGAATAGTCCCGCACAAAATACCTTAGGACTAATTGAAGGAGACAAGAGTAATTAATTCATTTAAGATCTCGGTGAAGGGGAAGAAAAAAGAACCGGTGGTTTAAAAAACGAATCCTTCAAATACGGATCAAGTCTATAGCTATTTGTTCATGTCTACCACCACCTTTACTTTAGTACAATACTAACTGCAAGTAAAAATGTTAGAACACTGTGTCTTTAAATGTTCTCATTCTGCCACCGCCAGCAACCGTCTAAACACCACAAGCGAATTATACCAAAACCACTTGAGTTCCCTTCGAAACATAAAATTCGAGTCAGTTTACTAACGTCCTACAGTATTATTTCTCTCTTCGAACCAACAACAATCCTTTCGGCTCAAGCCAAATACAACCTATTCTCTTGATCCAGAACCGCAAGGTTTCAGCTTCATTGTATATTTGATGTACAGTAGTTGCATTTTCACCAAATGCCAAAAATATAGTCCATGTGAATAGTCAATTCTGTCAGTAGTGGTAGATGCGCTGCCTCTATTAAAGTTATAGTAACTCGGATGTCACATGTCCTGTACGTAATGACGTTTGGTTCACATCTGTGTCTGCGAAGCCGGGTCGCCAAAATCGACGACGCTCCGTAATAACAGTTTACGATCTATTCTGATTTGCCGTTTACACTTGGACTTGAAATGATTCGTCTTGTACACATCATTCACACCTCTCGCCTCCATATGCTCATGTAGTGTTCCTCCGGCCAAGTAATTTCATAATGAAGGTGTCTTTTCTCTTCTTCGCGCTGATTGCACAAATTAGCTTCAACAAAAATCAAGTCGTGGGTTACATGCAAGACACCTGCGGTAAGCCAGTTTCCTTCCCGTTTTTGTAAGTTGACAAAAGGTTAAAAATATTTATATACTCCAATTTTTCCAGGACCGCCCGTGTCCAGCAGACTTCGCGCCTGCCCAAACATCCCAGGACTCGAGTTGACTGTCGGCATGGCAGGTGCATGTCCCGTCGGAATGCCCCTCAAAGGAGAATGCATTGCAGACGAAGATTGTATGCTCAAGCAGAAGGGAAATGTTTGCTGCTACAATCGCTGCCGAGGAATGACAGAGTGCCATCGCTTTCCTTAAAGTATATATACTTCAGCGAATCTTTTTCGCCGTCCTAATGCGTTCCCTTACCGAATTAGTTCTATTGTAGCTAAAAACCCTGAATAAAAATCTAGTTCCTCTTCTTGTAGTCTGTTGTTGCGTATTCAGCTTGTGAAATAATCGACATAAACCTTCTTCTCTTCTCAAACAGACTTTTTTCAAATCTTAAATTTTTGCTTGAAAAATTGTCCAACCTCTCCATCATGACCCATCAACTCCCAACACTTTAATGAATGCACCAAAAACACATATTAGCTACACACACACACTTAGCAGCTCCACTCTCTCAACCACTCAGTCAGTCAGTCGCGCATATCAAATGCCAATAATAATCCCAATCTCGGCATCTCACCCTTCTCTCACTCCCAAAAGGCCCTCGCATCATCTACCTTATGGATTATGAGCGCAAATTGCCAAATCCTCATCAACAGTGCAAACCTGAATAAACGCATCGCTTTTCGCCTTCGCCCTTCTTCACTTGGTGTACCGACTAATCCCAGATTCGCAACCAATTCCCATCGAGTTCATCAAACTCTTCAAACTTTATTCTTGTTCATTTTGCAAAATTACCCCTCTACTCACAAACCTACCTTTTGCCAAATCTTCAGTCTATTCTTCTTCATCTCCTTCTGTCGTCCCAGCTCCACATGCATATTATCATAAATTTATACATGTATACAGCATTCACACCAAAATGGCAAAACGGCAAACTTTGTTGCACCCTTTTTAAATAAACGTCGTCCTTTTAACCCCTTCTTTCTTTATAAAAGTGACTGCACAAGACCTCCTGCCATCTTGTCCACTTTCAACAAGAACAAGAACATTTCATACAGCACACGTCTTGCGGGCCACACAAGAACCCTTCAACGTTATACCCCTTCCCTCACTTTCCTTCCCGAGGAATACGTTTCCCTTACTTGTGCTCAACTTTAAAGTTGGCTCTTTTAAATCTCGATATGCATCTGCAATCATCGGCATGATCATCGCATCTTGTGTCCCATCCACTTCACGCCTCCCTCCCTGCACATCCCTAATAAATCCTCCGCCAACTCAGCGCACCTCCTCTAAAACAACATGACAACAACACTCAACACCACACAACTTACACGCACAACATATCACCCTCTAACCAACAACAAAAACACATCTTTCCCCCGACCTAAACACCTTTCTTTCACAACAATTATACTTCACATGTCCTCCTCAACGACAACCATCTTCTCAATTTTATCCATCCAGCTCAACATCAAACTTTCTTCAACACCCCCTTTAATTTTAACGCTTTAAACGTCAATAGTTCGGCACTCGCAGCACGAGTACACCCCCTCACACTTTGCAACATGTTTCCCCCATTTCGCACATTATGCATCCGCTTTGCAATTTTTATTATAATCCACATGCGAATGCGGCCTCAAAAGTCCCGTAAAAAGCCCAGTATCGCACTTTGTTTCATCAGGTATCATCAGCTTCTCTTCTGTCTCATGCGAATTTTTCTCCATTAATAGTAGGAATCCAAGGACCTCCGCACGTGGACTTTCTCCAAGCTACTTCAGCAATATATATTTCCTTTGAGGTCTCAAGTTCATCATCTCCACAAGCCCTTAATTTCTTGTGGTAAGTGAGGAGACCGCCGCAGTGCCCTCAGACTCCTTCTCGATAGACCCGCCGACGCCGCTGGAATCGAAATGCCTGTGCAGCTGATGATCATCTGCTCCATACCACAGCCATTGCCACGGCTCCTTCCGCTCGCCGGATCTTCATTTCCTCTCTTCTTTCCCGTCTCCACGGACACACTTTCCCCTTCTTCTCCGTCAGTCCGTCCGAGGTCCAAACTTGTTGCTTCTTCGATTCCATTTCCTCCACAAGAAGAGAGCTACAAAAGCATTGGCCACAAGACTCGCTCATTTTACTTGATTTGTGTCCTCCTAAAAAGTGTTCGATTGAGTCGCTCTGTTTTGTTGCAAGAGTGGCCACGTCAAAAGCGTTGGACTGATTGAACAAAGTGCTTCCGATTCTTAATACATTCTCCTCATCATCATCATCATCACATCACCATCCTCTCGAAACACCAAAAATATCTATTTTTGTCATTCACAAATATCTCACCACCATCTACACAAAACTTGTAACATTCCAAACTTGATTTCTTCCCATCTTGTTCCTCAAACTCCCTCTTTTTCCTCTTCGTCTTCTTCTTCCAACACATCTTCAACACCATGTCTCTCAAACCAAAAATTCGAGCATCACACACACACACACATACACAACCATCCAACCACCAACGCTATCAACTAATTGTAAAACTAATTCTCCCTCTTTCCGCTTCCCTTGCACATCTTCTCCAATCTCATCATTCCCTCCACACAAAGCCAAGAAAGTTGATATCTATAAAGTAAGTAAGCAAGGCAAGTAACTCAACAAGAGCCAATATTAGACACACGCAATCTCAAACAACGTAAACTTCTTTCCCTCCCCTCAACCCTCTTTATAGCTTCATTACACTTTACTTACTTGCCTCTGTCTGTGGAGTCTCTATCACTTTATGTAGTTTACATCTCAAAGACGACAAAACTTGTTCAACAAACTTTCACATCTGTCTACTTCTACATTTCTCCTTCTCCAACACCATTTAACACAAATCATTCCCACTTGCCCATCTTCACCAGCTACATATATAGTTTACATACAACTTCACCCACCGCCCACATATATACATTTATATCCATCCTCGTCCATTTCAAACCAACATTATATATTTTTATAATCCTGCATTACACTTTTCAATTCAAACATCAACTCCCAATTCCAAACAACCTCAAGCCTCATCATTCTTTCCCTTTCCCTCCCTTCAGTAACTTGAGCAAATTCTACCGCAATCTTGCCATGTCAACTTGTAAATACACATTCTTTACATCAACCTTGACAACTTTACATCAAATCAAAACAATTCAAAAGGTTACGTCCCAGTATAGTCCACATTCCCACGATTCTGCCCAAAAATCCTCCCATCAAACTCCCGATACCCGAATCATCATCAATAAACACGAACTTTAATTCCCCCTAAACCTTCGACATTGGTTTCCGTTATATGCTGTAGCACAATTCTGCTCTTTCAAGTCCTTCATTCCACATTTTTACACACTCGCCCAAAATAGACCTCCCCCCAAAAGCCATATACGCTAAAACATTCCAAGAACCACCTTAGCGCCTTCCTCACCAGATGAAATTGTTAATTCTTCTCTACAACATAAACCGGAAATCTATAACCCTATAAAAATCCCGTCAATAGTTACCACTTGCTTCCGTCTGTTTCCTCTCACCGATGATGCATTTCATAGTCAGCCCATCTACTGATCATTCTGTCTCTGACCATCATAATCCAATTCCTCGAAATTTTAAAATCCACAGCGTAACGTCAATCAGCCGGCAACTAAATCCAATGCCATGTCTGTCTCACAACTCACAGCACATGTAACAAAATTGAGAACACTCTAATCTTTCAAGTCGAATTCAATAATAATAACAGGAGCGGCAGGAGTTGTTAGAGTATTAGTACAAACGCCAAGCTGTCAATGGTAGCCTTTGGACTTACCGCAGTAAAAATGCGATATATTTTTGAACCAAACACCTCTCTTTTAGAGAATCCATTCAATTTGTTGCCATTTCTGTTTACCATATTTCTCGCTCTGGCTCAACCCTTGCTTCCCTACTTTTTCTTCCACCTCCTGTCTGTCCCCCCAGCCTTGCAATGTGCTAAAGAAACGTCATTGGGATTTTGGCAGACAAGAGCTGGTATTTAAATCAAAGCTGTTCGAGTCAAATCTAATAACTCGCTAGCGCCTCGCATAGGGACCATAGAGAACAAGTTTACTAGAAACTACCACCAAATATACATGTCTCAATAGCCGTATAACTAATACAACACGATCCGTGTTTCTTCGAGTAGCGCGCTATTTCTCTTGTTTCTCCGCAAATATAAATAGAAACATTACCGCCACCCCGCCCCCCACACACACCACCACCATCCTCTTGTAACTACAACATTTCTCTCCACCCGACTCTCAAATTTATACCCGAGATTTCGCTATTGCCACAACAGTTAGCTCAACGTACCAGACACATGCTTCCCTTGATTGCTTACATTTTTTCCGCAAGTTCTATAATTACACCCTCTACCAATTCATTTCAACAACTGTCAATGCACACATATGCTCCGCTTCCCTTCAATAGCCAACAACATCATCCATCCGTCCCGTCACATCCCCCACAATCCTCTCCATCTTCCATTTCTTTAACCCTTTCTTCCCAAACCTTCCCAACGCTCCCAAACTCCACAAATTATGAAATCATCATCATCCTCTTTTTATTACGTCTACTACTTTTCCTACATATTCTCAGCTACACACACACACAACATCACTCTTTTATGAACAACCAGACATATTCACCTCCTTTTCAGCATCCCACCAACAAAATACCTTCTCCCATCCACCGACCGACGACTTGCCTTTCCCCAACCAACCCAATATCAATATCCTTTTCCCCAAATACAAAAATAACTTGCACTCTTCTTCCTCCAGCCTCCTCTGTATATGTATTTATTTCCCTCTACTTGCTCTTCTTCTTCTTTCTTGTTTCCTTTCCTCTCCCTCTTCCAAATCAATACTCACACTCTTTTGTCATCCATCCAATCTCTATTGATATCCGTCCAAAAACTTCAAACGCAACCATCCGATTCCCAATTACTCTCCTCCCAATCACACAAATTCTTGACAACATTTCCCCAAACCTTCCCGTCATCTCACTTCCTCCTTTCCACGCTTTTTTCTCCTTCACAAAGCACTAAAATCTCCCCTAGTTACTTCCCTCTAAAAGATCCCATAAAAAACCCACACTACGTGCTACCTGCAAATACACACACGAACCTCATCACCTCACAGTTCTTAATTACACCTGATATCGACAATCGGCATGACCTTCCACATTTTGCCGACAAAAAATGTACCATTTTCCCAGTCTCCTTTCTCCTAAAAATTCCTCAGAATATTAACCCGCTAATCGTCCGTCGTCGCGCCACTTCACATCTTCAAATTGTCTTCTACCCACCAGCTCTTTACTATTTCTTACGTACATTAAACCACCTTCCCTGTCCAATAAAGTTTCAAGCCTGGCAGCAAAGCCACGTAAATGCCAACATCAATACACAGCTTCAAGATTGTCCAACCAGGACTTTCACCGCCGCCACAACCAGCATTTAAATATAATACCCCAAAAGCGTCTATCATCAACGTTCAAACTCTCCAGCATAACATTCCAAAATGCCTTCAAAACCTTTATCGTCCTGACGCTTCTCATAGCTCTGTCAATATTTTGGTGAATATATTCGAGAAGCAAGAAACCTTCCGTAGCCTTCCAAAACATTCATCAGCCCACCGCTCAATACTACTTTGAAACCGAGTCCGACACCCGACCCGCCGCAGGTAGATAATTTTATCAAAGGCTTTTTTACCCCAAACCCTTCACGAGACGCTCATCCTCATCCTACGCCAGTCAGTCATTCCACCTTCAAAAATCCCTTGAAGCAATCTACATCTACACACCTTTAACCTATTTCAACAACAAACATCATCTTTCAATAATTCCATCTCATCCAGCAATATCCCTCCTCTCACTCAGTCATCCTCAGTTCATGTCTTCTAATAAACACAATCCCATCTTTCCATCTTTTGCCCTCCTTGTCCTATTATCCGTCTCAAAGTTTACTTGTGCCATGGACAAAGCCAAATCAACCATAACGCTTCCGTCTCAACCTTCGTCATTCACCTTTGTTGGAGAGACGCAAAGGAAGCGAATTCCTCCAGGATCCTCCATCCATCCAGCTAACACGCCAAAGCCCCACATACATTCACTCACAACTTGATCATTCTTTCTTCGTCTTCCTCCTTTAACTTTTATTTAACCACGTTCCTCCCTTCCATTCCTTCCTTCCTTGGCTGCCCTCCACCAAATTGTCCGCATTTAAGCGAGCATCAGCAGCCACCTCCAGCTCATCATCGGAACACCAATTTTTCTTACACGTTTTTTTCATCCCACCGGCCGACAAGATCAAGTGTGCATACTGAATTCACTCCTGGATAATAAAATACGCTCCCTCTTCAGCCTTCTTTTCAACCAACTCCCTTCATGACTGTCTACGCGGCTCCTCCTCGTCCTTTTCCTACTTAACTGCCTTACTTACAACTATAAAGACAACAGTCAATGATTCAGACGGACAAGGAGATGTGAACAAACTCACGCAAAATTCACATTCTTCGTCCTCGTCGTCTTCTTCTTCTTCTTCTTTCTAACCTTTGGGAGAGGAAACTTATTATTTCATGGACCGCGGACCCGCGACGGATGCAGCAAAAAGTATCCTCCGTACGTAACAACATTGCATATTACAAGGTAACAAACAACAAACTGATATGTTACACGCTTTTATCCACAAACCCCAAACATTCAGTCTCATCATCATCATCATCATCTTCATCATCACATCTTCAAACGTCTTTAACTTCTTCAACTTCTCTCCTTCTTCTTCTTCTTCTTCTTTTCCATCTCTCCAATAACAACCATAAAAATTCTTCTCGTTTCTTACACTTTTTCCCTTCCTCCCGCGGGCATCCAACTCCAACGTCGTCTTCAACTAACTTTACTTACTTACTGCTACTGCTAATCCCACTCCCAAACTCATCTTCGCCCTTCGCAACAATTCCGTCACAAAATCCAACCACGACATTATCCCAATTTCATATTATTATAATCCACATAATTCTCTTATATTTATTCCACAAGACACAACAACTTGACTCCCATGATCCCCTCCTCTCCTTCACCTTCCACATTTCCTTCCTAAACGCTATTCACGCAGGCCCCAAGCAAATATCCTTCACTCACACCCTCAACAATGTATACATGTACATTTCCCTTCTTCTTGTCATCATCCGATACCTCTTCGGTCACTCAAATCTTCCTTCAGCCCTCGTCCACATATCTCCCTCCCTTCACCTCAACACAATTCGCAACATCGCACCTGTCAATCATAAACCATTCTCCACCGTCCAATTCCCAACCTGCATTCAAGTCACAGCATTCTCCGTCCGTCCACCTTGTTCTGCAAAATGCATCTTCATTAATAAATACCTTCTCCCAGCAACTCCAACCTTGTACCAACTTACAATGCCAACAGCAGTCAAATTTAAACTCTTGTAGCCCACTGCAAAAAAGCTGCAACTTGTTATAAGGTCAACACTCAATCTACCCACCACAACTTGTTCTATATATGTCAAACTCTTCTTCTTCTTTCAGCATTAAAGCCAAAGCAATCTCTGACACTAAATACACTCACTCCCGCAACCCCTTCATTCATATTCCACAAGCGTCCCTTGTGAACCAGGTGACATCAAACACCCCTTGGAACATATTAAAGCAGCACCACTACCACCACCGCCACCATCTACAAAGGAAGCCCAAGAAGCGCCAGCGTTTGACCTCTTCTTCCCCTCCTTCTTCTTCCATCTTCTTCACTCTATGATCCCGCAATTTAAAAATCATAACTCACCTCCCAGCACACGCCGCCGCCGCCATCCTCTGCCACCCGCTAACTAAACCCGCAAAGTCAGTCAGCCATATGCAATGGTCATTCCGTTTGTGCAATTTTTACCATGTGCATATGCATACATACATTCACCCAAACTCACCACGTACACACAAACACACCTGTGTATGTAGCAACCTTTCCTCCAATTACGCTACATTTCATCTCTCATAAACTTCTCGTCCCCACCAAGTCGTCGGTAACTCGAAAAGCTCAATGTCCTACCCCAATAGCAACGGAAAGGAGCAACGGCGGCGAACCGAGGTTCATAAACCAAACTGCCTTTCTTCTGCCCCTCACCCATGCACACCGCTGCATTCACATGCCTTATGAATGCAGCAAGCAATGATATCAATCCAATCTACCAACAACTTATCATCATCCCATCAACCTTGCAAATTCGCCAAATACACACACACCACGCCCGCCGCCCTCTTCTTCTTCAAAGATCCTTCCATCATCAGCTTCATTTCATAACGAGTAATTCCTCCTATAGACTCCCAAAACCAACTTGTAACGGCTCGCAAATTCGCAATGCAACTTGTCCATATTCATCAGCCCGCTCAACAATACAATTCATCATCAAAGAATCACAATTATCACCCAAAGCCCCTCACCAATTGCTTCATCCTCAAATTCTGATACACATGAACCATTTGCCAATTTTTTTACATCTCCAATCCCTTTCAGCAGCCACCAGACTGACTCAACTCACTGAAACATTTCATACACAAATCCTTAATCTCTCCCATAAACTTTCCGTCCATATATAAATTCCGCAACCAACTCTGCATGATAACAGGTCATTTACTTTAATTCACTCCGGAGGGGTGAATATCAACAATTCACAGGAGCCTATGCATATATATATACATGTATTTATTGCAATTTCTCTCCCTTCTTCCAACTCCCAACCATCTTCCGACACTATATATATATGAACAAATTCGCAACCTGATTGCCCAACTCCAAGTCATCCCAAACAAAAAATCTTGTACAGCCGTGGGAACAAACAGAGCACAGAGAGAAACGGACTACTAAATGCAGCTTCAAGGGATCAAAATGTGCAATCTTCTTTTGCAAACCATTTCTCTTCCTTGTCCACAACAAGTGCATAAGCTCACAATGCAACAAGCACTAGAAAAATACCATCTTTTATATTCAGTTCACCACCACCGCCAGCCAGCCAACACACTTCAAAACTAATGCAACAACGCATCCGCCCTTTCAAATGCACAAAAACCAAAGCCCACCGTAAGTAACCATTGTAACCCTTTCAAGTTTCGCCAAGCGACATCCACAAAAGCGCGCAGCAGGAGTAATAGCAACACACCATGTCAACCATCCTGCGCTTCTCACAATTGCAAAAGTTACAAAGCGTCGTATATGTGTCTATGTGTGTATCATACCTCCAACTTGTATTCTATTATCACCATCATAACGTATTCAGAGGTCTCCATTAAATCATTGTTACGTACCACCACCACGCTGCAACTCCAACCTCAAACCTTCCTTCGTCGTATTACACCAACCTTCGCTCCTTGAAACCCCGTCGTGAACGTTACTGTCCTAATTCTGCAACATGCTCTTTGGCGACAAAAATATCGGCCCTTTTCGAATGAGTCAACGCCAAAAGCAACCAAGCTTCAAACTCAAACGTCCCTTCTCATTACTATTCACATATGCTACCCCAAATCTTATCTCGTCAGACTTTTCCCTTCTCTCAAGTCAGTCAATGATTTGGTCTCAGGTATTCTCCTCTTCAAATGTCGCGTTCATTCATCCTTCGGCCACATCGGCAACATCTCCGCCGCCGGAAATGTGCACACCTGTCCGTTATCTACTCAATTGTACATATGAATGGGCCAATTCCCAAACTTTTGTCACTCACTTATTCTCTAAGCGTCACCTAGGCCCCTCTCTTTTTGCAACAGTCCAAATTATCAAAAGCCTCTCTCTTCTGACTCCAATTCAATTTCACTACAACAACAAGACAACGCCATTCAGCAAATATCAGCTGATGCCTCCTAGCATTTATAATCCTCACTCCATCAACCCTTTCTTGGCGCTCAAGTAACGGGATAACAGCACCATCAGCTCATGTTACTCCAACTTGCGCAAACTAAAAACTACCTGAACACTCCAACTACACGACAAATACCTCCCTTGTTTACATTAGCTCGCCATGTCAGCCGACTTGAGCCGAACTACCTTTTACAACTTGCACCAACATCATCACACTAATTAGCACAACCAATGTAACACGCGCATATAATACTTTGTGTTCTTGTATATATTTATACACTGCAACAAGCTTCCAAATATCCAACTTACTTGTACTTGTACTCCTTTGCCAATCCATATTGACACATTCCTTCTTTCAATCCAATTCCTTCAATTCTTCTTCACATTACAAATTCTTAACCGCGATAACATTATGCATCCCCAAACACATTTCTAGCAGCCCTACTGAACCACTTTACCTTCTTTCCCTCAACCGCAGTCCGCTCCATAGAATTACCTTCATACTTTATCAATCTCAAGCCTTGCTGCTCACCAAAACCCTTTCAAGGAGCTTCCTTCATTTCATCATCCTTCGCATTTTTACAAATAGCTCTCTCAAATGAACAAATAATAAAACAAAAGCCCAAACACACTTCCGGGATATTAACCAACGCTTAAATTTACCTTCGCAAAAAATCAACATTATAACGAGCTCCTCCACACCTAATTAAAAACCAACTTCCGTCTTACAAAAGCATGTGAATCAAGCAGCAACTTAACCTGGAAACCTCACCAATATCCTATCAACCTCTAACCTTAACATCCATCCTCCACCGAATCTACTGTACTTCAACTTCAAAATACTCTGGAACCAGCAAGAAGGAAATAACAATGACATTCCAACCCAACAGGTAAAAATCTTACCGCATCGAAGGTATCTATAAAATACTTCTTCCATTCATCTACTCCCCAGAATCCAACAATCACTCCCTCCCCTATTCCCCTCGACACCGAATCTTTCAACTCAAAAATCTCCAACCTCCATATGAAGCATGAACTGGACTCACAACCAAACTATTACGCAAGCACAGCAACAGCCTAAATCAACAAACAGGGCATTGCGACATCAGGTGCTTATAAGCTTAAACTGGCTCTGTTGCTGCAGAAGCTCTTGTCTCATACAATGCATTTATACAAGTCTCTGTTGAAAAATCCAGGTTATTCCCGGTTAATATCTCATTGTCACCAAAAGCCAGCATGAATTCGCCATTTGCTATCATCCCTGCAGAACAAATTGAAACAACAGTTATACATTCATAGTCGACATCGACAATTAGGTTCTCCTTCCTTCTTACATCTTTAGAGAGAAGCCCACCAACCAACGGACCTTGCAGAGTGCACATGCACACAAGCCCCCACTTGCAAACATAAAATCAGATACCCTTTCCACCACCCCAACGCCGACCACTCCAACAAATTTCACACACCGTCTTTCATTTCATGCGAAAATTTAAACATGCACACATCATCATGAATCCTATATATTATATATACGGCAAACCAAAGTTGATGGTCAAAATCTACCAAAAGGAAGCCAGCCTCTCACGACAGCATCATGACTCGCCTTGGCATTAACTCGTCATAAAACCAACGTTAGTTTATACTATACTTGCAACAATCGAGAAAGAAAGAGCACAATATTCTTACAATGAGCCCTCACCTCTCATATCCTCAAACATTATTCATCATCCTCGTCTCGACTCGTCGACATCTTCTCCCTCAAACTTTGCTTCCTTTCTTTCCCTCTCCTTTTACCAAAAGTAACTTAACTTAGCAACAAAACAGCAACAACAACAGTCAGTCGTCCGAGTGCTAATGTTCCCATAAATATTATCCTCCTGAACCCCACAATGCATACATACACCTTCCCCTTTCCAATTCAATCTTCAGCCCACAAACATCCAAGTAACATCCTCCTCCACCACCAGCCTTCATACTTAACTCGCCTCCAATTAAAACTATGATCCTAACTTCAGCTGATTTCTATCCAAACTAACAAATTTACCCCTGACATTCCCCCGCCAAAGCTCCAATTAACCAACTTCATTCATACAGTCAGTCCCATGATTGATTTTCCTTCTTCCACTCGCCACACTCAATGACCCTTTATACAAAATATAAATGCTTATAATATATAATACATATAAACTAGACGCTTTCCTCAGAGCCCACCTCAAATCAAAACACTAGCCTCCCGTTCACCCCTTTCACCGCTTCGCCAGAAGTAACAGTAACTACTTTCTCCTCGTCCGTCACTCCAACCCATGTCGGCATTACATTATATTATATACACACACAACAGCTGAAAATTATCACCACCCCACTCCAAACCATATTTTCATCAAGAACCAAAAGTCGCAGCGCACTCCATATATACAAATATAAAAGCTACAGTCGGCCTCCCATATACCACCACGACGGACGACGACGACGAGACACATATAATAGCATAATCAACAAAGGCGCCCCTTTCCAAACATTCTCTCACCTTTCTCTCCCATCCTCCTACATAATAATTTATTTACAAATTCAGCCAGCGATACCATCACAAGATCAATACACTTTTCTCTCTACACGTTCCTTGAATCTCTTGTGTTTCACCAACAAACGACGCATGCACCGTCCCTTTTGACACACACACACACACACTCACAACCATTCTACATATATACATCCACAACCATCAACTTCTTTCTCCTCCAAACACACACACGCAAACACCGACACAAAGTCGTCCATCTTTCCCCACCCTCAATCAGCCCTGTATCACCAGCGAGCAGCAGCAGCAGCGCAAACATTATGCAACCGATCCGATACACTCACAGCTTCCGCTCCCTTCCTTATGTATACATAAACGACGCCGACAACGCTGCTGCTGCTGCTACTACTTACTTTACTTGATTTGTCCCGTGCAGCGCAGCAAGCAGTGCACCTTCCTCCAACCTTCTCAACCGTGAACCCGAACCGAACCATCGCCGCCGCTAGCCAAAAGATACCGCAACCAACACCGCCATCAACACTCCTTCCCCCCCTTCAACGCTCCCCCACGATTACACTTCCTTATAGTTTAGTTTACCCACTTGCTCCCAGCCTTCCACCTTAATTCGGAACACAAGTACTTATACAAGAAAAAGCCCAAAAGAACCTCTTCGAGGTGAACATCCCTTGCGGATTATCTCGTCTTCTTCTTCTTACCCAGTCCCAACTGACCGCAACCAACAACAGGAGCCATGACAACTTCAAAAAATACTCCTCTCTCAAGTCACACGACTCTTTTCATATTTTGCCATCCTCCAGTGAACACACGTCTTCTTCCTCTTATCCCTTGATTCCTCATTTGGCAATCACAACCAACTTATATAAACCAAGTTTCACCCATCATTACGCAAGTAACGCTTCAATACTCTCATCCACCTTTTCCCTCCTCCAAATCCAACTTGTCGTCTCACAAGCCATTCAACTCTATCCTCCGTAATCAAATCGTCCCTCCAAAGCTCTCTCACAACTTGCCTCAACTATATTCATCCCCTCCGTCAGTCAGAAACTGCTTCCGGAATATACACACTTGCCATGTATCTCAAAACCAAAGTTTCTGCCTCTGCAACTATATTCCCTTCTTCTTCACTTTCTTTGCCTACAACTTTATACGTATTCGCCAAAGTGCCTCTTGACTTTCACGTCATCAACAACGTCCCCTTTCTTCCTCCTCCCCTCCTCATTACCTATTCACTTTCCTCCTTTTCCTCTTATTCTTATATGACCATCCGATTTATTACATTTGTTTGCTTTCCCCCATCCTTCTCCTTTATATATATATACACAATACATAAATCCTCCATCCAGCACCATATTCTCTCAATTCTCGCAGCAACCAGAACCAAAAACCCTCCATTTTGACGCTCTCCCTCTGACAACATTCCAAATCATAATCATTCCGTCCACTACACAACCAAACAAACATGACATACATATACATAACATCATCCTGCTCTCACAAAACAATCAATCCCGACTCCTCGTCTTTCATATAATAAATATCACAGACCTTTATAATATTTTTTATCCAGTTTATCCAGCACTTCTCTGCCCGACACTTGTCCTATACGCTCACCCTTGAGCCCCACCAGCCTCAACTCGCTTCCTCAACTTCTTCTCTCGTCCTCACAAACCAAAATCATCATCAGTAATATACCTCACCTCTCACTCCCATCAAAATTTCATATAATATATAAGAGTAAGAGTACAAACCTCTCGATGTTTATCTTTCATCTATGAATGGTCATGAGAATCTGAATCCTGAGAACAAGTTATCCAGCTATTCCACCTCCCCGTAGGGGACACTTTTTCTTTTCTCTTTCTTTTCTATTCTCAGTCCCCACATATTGTAACTGAAATAGTCATCGCCCACCGAGAGCGCCGCACCATAATACGCAACTCCATCGAATCTCGGCAACAATTCCTATTTTTTTACCCCAGCCTCTGTATTCTCTATATTACTGTACTCCTAGCCCACTTCCACAGATCCTTTCTCTACCTCTTTCACTCAGTCAATAGCAATAACAAGATGTAATAATAATAATAATAATAAAAATATTCCCTTCTTCCCTTCTGATCCAGCTACCAAATCCACCCAACACACTCATCGAAACCAGTTAGTCAGTCAGTCCACCGAACCGACACCAAATGAAATTAATGATTCCAATAACAGTCCACAACCCGTTTCATCCGTCTCATAATTCCAAATATGATTCTCGTCCCTCACTCAGACTTCAGCATCCCGAATCTCCAAATCTGACAAATCAAACCTTATTCTTTTTTTTGCACCCTCGTCGTCCCTTGTCCCGCTTACCCCTCACCATCATCATCCCCGTACACACGCATATTAACCCTCCGCAGCGTAAAAAGTGTGCCGGATCAAAATCCACTCCTCATTCCCATCATTCCAGCTTGTATTATACATAGCCATAGCCACCAACCTTTTTCCGCTCATTCATATTATTTCCTAAAAGTTTATACATACAAAACAACCGACTGGAATATTGTATGTTTCTCTCTGCCTCCTCTGTCAATCCGCTCCTACACACAATAATAACCCTCCCCAGACCCTTGCAAACCCATTCACGGACAACCCCGAAACACGTTTACGTCCATACTACTAAACATACTACATAAACGTGGCAACTGTTTGACAGCTGACCCTCTCCGGATAAATTTACCACAGGACGGAAGAACCTTCCCTCTGCATATGGGGACGAAACAAGAATCCTGGGAAAATTTTAGTCATCCCATGCATGATCGCAGCTCTCGCTCTTATCAATATCCCTGCCTGCATACAATCCATTCATCCAATGATACCCGCCTCGACCTCACATCAACAGTAACAGCAACTCACCCGAATAAAATTCCATATATGCACCCCTCAACTGCCTCAACTGCCCGCCAGACTCCACTTGCACAACTCCATCCACTCACTATAAACCTTATTAACTTTTAGCCTGCTAAACTTCCAGCCCTTCAAACAAACAAATCCACCCTCAAACATTTCCCTCACATCTCAACCTCCACGCAAAATCCCAACTCGGATCCGTCATCAGAACCTCATCCCGTGAATCCGAAACGTTTTCCCTCATTATCAACCCCAGTTATAGTGACACCAACTAATTTCCCGTTCCCCAACAAGCCCATTCTCAGTCTCAGTCACTCACAGCATCCCCTTGTCCTCTACTACTTGTTTCAACTTCTTCTCACAACTTTCCTATACTCCTCGAATATTTATTATATACAAAAGCCATCCAGCACCACCACCGCATCCCCACTTTCCTTCCCCCATCAAAATATTCATCCAAAACAACTTGAACACATGTTACGCGGAAGGAGAAAGCATCATTCAAGTCCTTCCCTCGATCCCAACCAACGACTAATCCTCCTCAGTCACTCACTCACTCAGTCACCCACACATACATTCCCTGTAAACTTCCACTAAACGTCCTGTAGTAGAAATCATTAACAAATGTCCTCGTCCAACACTCACAGATTCAATAACAAATCCAATGTCGAACCTCGACCATCCGACAGAACAGACAATCAGCAAAGGAAATGTCCCTTACCGTTTGTCTCATGCACTGTTCATGCCATATGTCATGGAATCATTTATCGGCTTATAGTCAGTCAGTCAGTCCCTTTCCCCCTGTCCAATCCTACTGATCAGATGCCAATCTTGTTTCAAATTCGCCACCACACAACACCATCTCTCCTTCTACTTCCCTCATCTTTACTTCCTTCCTACAGCATACCAAATTATTATTATTATAACCAACTTGTCTCCGCAAAAACTCATTTCATATATTTCTGACCATCCCATCAAAATCACCACCACCAGAATATTCCCGGTCTTCCAGGCAACCCAGCAAAAATTTCCACCATATTCCACAGCGCTTAATCTCGTATCGTCTCCGCCGCCACTTCTTCAACACTTGATAAGTACGTATTTAAAATTTCATCTCGTATCTTCACCATCCTCTCAACTTCTTCTCATGTGTCTCCTTCCCAACTTGCTATAAATTCACATGTTCACCAGCCCACAAAAAACAACAACAACAACATTCATTTCCCCTCATCTTCCTTCCATTATATATATCCCACTAACGTAACTAAACTCGACTCACTCCAAGCATTATATATTACACACACTATTAGCTACACCAACAACAAGATTCCGATTATCCTTCTTGACTTCTTCCCTTCCTTATTCCACCGTCTCCCTTCATCTCACTTATAAACTTTATCATTCCGATTCCGACCACCGGCAACAAAACACCAGCACCTTAACCATCTTCCTTTCCTCTCTTTTACTCTCATCAAGAGTCAACAATGTCAGAGTCCGTCCAAGTCCACCCTCAAAAAACTTACGCCACTTCTCTCTCTCCCTATTGTCACTCCGACCGGCTTTTCATTCTACTTTTGCCCAAGGCTTTCTTATAGGTCACAACAGTCCTTCCAAATGTAACACACGCCTTTCTCTATATTCTTTCTCTACTCTACTTTACCTCCTTTCCACACAATTCCCCTACAGTTACACTCCTACATATATATACTGTACTCTCTGGCCCTTCATTATAAACCGTGCAATACTGATCAAGTGCAGAATGCCAAAACTCCAAGCAAGTCCACTAGCATCCAATAGCACCAACCACCACAAAATAAAAATACATATATATGCGATTCCATCGAGAACCCAAATCCTACATTTTTGCTTTCCAATTCCCCAACTTTCCACTCGCCAACCTCGTGTCGTGTCATGATGTTTCTCATATATATTTATACGCACAAGTAGCAGGAGCTCTTCTTGGCATATAAACAACACTCGACCGACCGACCG
>JAQGBJ010001277.1:0-24619 GCA_034698345.1 Sphaeridia pumilis | reverse complement strand
CCAAGTGAGGCAGCCATTTCATCTGATTGAGTACTTCTCGGAAAAAAGCTACTTCGTCATCCCTGCAGCAATAAAAATAGTATTATGAGCTTGAGCACAAAATATGAAGAATACTATAAACGCACGTACGTTGCAATATAGGATAGTTCTGCAAGGGTAGGGAAAACCGTATCGAATACATGTTTCTGCAATGGAATGACGCCAAGAAGATAATGTACGAGACTGGGTTCATACGCGGTGTCCTTGTGCTACATCAATAAAAAAGGAATGAATATCAGTAGTCATACATGCATCATTAATGTTTCACATCATTAATTTGAACTGGAGTACCTCAGTTGCTCGAATAGCATCCAAAAGGTTTGCTCTATCCCGCAGATACTTTTTCATATCTTCTATGAATGATTCTAGCTCCTCACTGGGTCCAGTAACTCTGCTGGTGGATTTCGCAACCCAGTCTGTCATCGTTTTCCTGAACATAAGAGGGCTCGAAGCTGGAAACAGCAAGTGAAGTTTAGTATCCAGTATCCAGTAACTACAGATTTTCAAGTTGCTCTGTTCATATGTTATATTCGTCAACAGATGTATCTCTTACTAGCATTATTCCCATCTTTGGACAAAAAGAAGCCATGTTTCTGCAAGATGCTCGAAAATATAAAGTTCCCAGTAGATGCAGTGAAGACAACTGGGCTTGGAGGTCTAGCAGATGGCTCCCGGTTCCGATTCTGTGTCTGTCTATTTAACTGACTTCGAGGTTGGCTCATGTAAGGTACGGGCACTGATGCTGGATGCAGGAATCCTCCAGATCGCTGTGAAATGGGCTGAGATGCAAGGATTTCGGATTCAGAACCGAAATCTGCATTTCTGAAGTGTTCACTAACATTACTGTTGATACTGTCATTGAAGACTGCCGTTGAGTGCAAAATGGGGTTTCCAGAATCGCTTCCCGTATCAAAACTAGTTTCTGGTGACTCAAAAGTCCTTCTCGGTCGTTTCATCTTGGATGTTGGTGTCCCGTCCGCTGGACGCCTGCCGCTACCACTACCTCGTGCAGGACTCATTGTAGTCGTTGCAATTCAAAACATGAAGGAAAAATTGTGTTTTAATCCGTAATCACAACCAATAAAATTAAAATCCGGAAACAAAGGCTTTGCACTGGACACTGGAAGTGAACGTTGGCGAAATGACGGAATGAAATCTGATGCAGGAACCCGCCAACTGATTCTCACATGTTCAAACCTGTCGAGTCGAGCGATCTTACGCGCGCAAGTTTTTGAAGAAATGCCATCGAGTTGAAGAACCATTGAGTGCTTCGGCTAAAGATTTTGCAAAACAAACTTCATACAAATCCGGCGGAGCCCAATTGTTTGTTTTGGTTGAAACTGAAGTTTTGTTGCGAAAAGTGAGCTTGAGTGCTAACTTTTGACGTGTAAAGCAACTTTTAAATTCCATCAATACTGTCAATTCAGTAAAAACTAACAGTTGAGCTTAAGACAGTTTGAATTTGACAGCTGGTCCATTCATTTTAATTTTCCCATCCTGGCTTAATTACCATCAAGACTTCCTCAACTGTTCTGTGAACTTCGTGGTAGTATTAAAACATATATACATAATTAACATCAGGCTCGTTTCGCCGTGGCACTCAAGCTGTTACCGTGATAGCCGGGAGAAGCAAAATCGACCAAAATGTGGGAACGATTACGAGATTTTGATGCTTACCCAAAACCATTGGAAGATTTTCGTATCAAGACTCTTGGAGGTGGCACAGGTAACAAACAGTTGAGAAATTTCGGATTTTTTAGAGAATTAACTTTGATAAATGATCATTGCTCTCATTCGGTATTTTTTCAGTTACCATCATCAGTAGTGTTGTCATGTTACTGCTGTTCGTATCAGAGGTATGAAGGATCAACAATTCTTACAGATATTAAAAAATACTATCTGACTGAGCTTACGAGCTTTAATCAATGCTGGTGTTTGTTGTAGCTCGTGGACTATTGCACACCGGTCGTGACTGAAGAACTCTTCGTTGACGCCAGCCGATCTCATAAGCTAAGAATCAACATAGACATTGTGTTCCCCAAAGTTTCATGTTCATGTAAGGAAGAAAGACATTTTTCGTTTCATGCTTGTTCATGGTTTTATGCTTGTAAACTAATTTTTATGATTGTTTCTTGATAGATTTGAGCATGGACATCATGGACTCTTCAGGAGAACAACAAACTTCATATGACCACCATATCATGAAGCAGACCCTTGATCTGGATGGGAAACCTAAACAGACCGAGGCGACCGAATTGGGTATAATGATTTGATCTTATGGTGGATGAAATGTGCTTGTCAAATGGTTTTGGACTTACGAGTTTTATTGCATTTTTGTAGTCCTAAACGAAGAAAAGAAGAAAGAATCCAAGGAAAATAGTACGGCTGGAGCTACAGACCTGGTTGAACCAGAATGTGGCAGTTGCTACGGAGCAGAGACGAAAGCCTTGAAATGCTGCAATACCTGTGAAGAGGTCAAAGAAGCATATCGACTGAAGGGATGGGCTTTTACGAACCCGGCTGAAATCAAACAGTGTGCGGGAATGATGCAGAATCTCAAGCATGTGTTCAACGAAGGTTGTAGAATCTTTGGATACATGGAAGTGAATCGCGTTTCTGGGAGCTTTCACATTGCACCGGGGAAGTCTTATGGAATCAATCATGTCCATGGTAAGTTTACGAATACATCCTTCACCTTGAGACTGCTACGCATTGTTCGCGGGCATGAGTTAGAGCAAACTGTACAATTTGTAATATAACTTCACTTTTATTACAGTACATGACGTCCAACCTTTTACATCTAGTCAGTTCAACCTCACCCACCACATCAACACGTTGACTTTTGGCGAAAACATTCCAGGTAAATTCATTCACTACTATTCTGAAGTTAGCAAAGCATGAGTAAGATGCAGAACTACAGAGTATACTAAACTTCTTTTCATTGTACAGGGAAAACCAACCCAATCGATGGAATCGTGGGAACGTCGAACGAAGGTGAGAAGAGCTTCCAAACGCGTAAGACTGAAAGTTATTGAACTTGATACCTGATGTCTTCTTCCTTCTTCTTCGTCATTTATCTTCACATATCGACTACAGAACAGTGACTACACCTGTAAATATAAAAAAGATAGCATCATTTCACGAAATCAGAATTAACAGATTGACAAGCTCAGGATTTAAGGGCTCACTTTGAAAATAGGTTAGCATCTTATTCCAGTTCCGATAGACATAAACGTGCCAAAGGTACCGCCGCCTTGAAGCATGGTCTTTCCAACATTCTGAATTAGCTCTCGTCCCCGCATGCCCATCCTAGATGAAAACCAAAATCAATTCCATTAATTGCTCTTGATTGATTATTCTTCAGAAATCCCAAAATCGTACCTCAAGGCAGTGAATCCCCCGAACAATCCACCGGAAGCCATTCCTATGCAGAATCCCAACATGAACCCTGTTTTCATTCTATCGAAACAGCTTGGGCCGCCGGCACCGGCTTGATAGGCTCCTCCAGGAACAGGCATGTTCAATCAATTTTCAGCAGTTGCAAAATTTTTCCAAACAAGGTTTTCTAAAAAATGTATAAAGTTTCAGTATTTTAGCCAAATTTCTTAAACGCAACACGCGACTGGTGTCAACACTGATTTCAAAAGTAGCGCTCATACGAAAGAGATGAATTGAGCTCTATTTAGGCTTGCAATCGCAAATGTTTACGCTCATGTGCAAAAACATTGGCAGATTGTAAATCAATACTCGAACCAAATTGACAATATTTAATGATGCAATTCAAAGCGTTTTATTACGCGACGATTTAAATGGCAGTTTGAGCAATGAAATCTCATGGAAATGACTGCGGGAGAATCAATAGGTGTTGGTTCGCTGTTCCATACAAGTCGGCTCAGTGGTCTAGGGGTATGATTCTCGCTTCGGGTGCGAGAGGTCCCGGGTTCAATTCCCGGCTGAGCCCTGTGATAAATTTTTGCTTTCTCATTTTTCGTTTTGTTTCAACACCCAAAGCTAAATTCTGTCAAGATTTCGTATATGCCATTCAAGCATGTATCTAATTGATTTGAATTCTTTTAACAGCATCAACGATGTACCAGTATTATCTCAAGATTGTTCCAATGACGTACGAAAAACTGGACGGCTCTCTGACTTTCACCAACCAATTTTCGACAACCCGGCATCAGAAGTCAGTTGGAGCCATGAGTGGAGAATCAGGAATGCCAGGTGTCTTCTTCTCGTTTGAAATTTCGCCGATTATGGTCAAAATCACAGAGAAATCAAGGTAACCAAATATCACTACCACATACTAAAATCAGAATCAATAGAGAAGGGCAGATTAATGAAACAAGAACTAATTTAAACGCTATTCATCTGGTTTCCAGGTCCTTTGGGCACTTTGCAACAGGGGTTTGTGCAATCATCGGTGGAATCTTCACCGTTGCCGGTCTCATCGATTCAACAATCTACAAGTCGCAAAAAGTTCTGAAAAAGCTAGAAATTGGCAAGAGTGGATAAGCTGGTATTTAGGACTTATGATGGCGGGAAGAAGCCCTCTCTTGTACAGTTGCACTTGATTGAAAGCTGGCTGTTCGTCATTGGAAGACTACTGTTTTGATTTGATTCAAGTGTTGTCGTTTATTAAAGGAAATGAGTCAGGTCGACTGAAACTGAGCTAAACCACAAGCTTTACTATTACGAAGTATTATAATATCAAGTTTCAAAATCACAGATAGTCGGGACTAGCTAAAGAAGACGAAGTCGAAAGACATTGGCGTTATGAATGTTTGCAAAACAGTTAATCTTGATTGACATTGAGCTATCGACATGGCTACGACTTCCCTTGTACTTCCGCAAAGTCTTTCAGTAGTCAAGAATTATAACTAGCTAGCTCTACCCCTGACTGCGGGAATTTACCGGTGACGAAGTACAAATGAATATCCTGCCAGATTTTTCCAGCAAAACACAAGTCCCGAAGGAGTTTTTAAATGAAATATGCCTACCATCGCCTTCTTGTGTAATGGTTATCTTAACTTGCGAATTAGTACCACATCGTATGATATCATTGGTCTTACTGACATAAGCGGATAAAGGTTTTGTGGAATGCTTCACTAAGTGGTACACTGCGGAAGTGGTGCTGGCGAATTTGATGCGCTTGGACCTTATTGCTTCGAGGAGGTTATCGTCACTCAAGCCTTCCCCGACGGAAACCACTCCAACCATGTCATTACTCGTGACTAGTGCAGCTTGTCTCGAGAAATCATCACTTAGTCGTTTCATTGAGTCTTTTTGTCGAAACAGGTCTTCGGTGGTCTGATTGTCTGCAAAAAAAAGTCACACATCTAGAATCGTCAAAATCTAACATAACAAACTCAATTATATTAGATCAGTTTTTACCCATCCATTGAGTCTTGTTTTGTCCACGTGGTAGACTGGCTTTCACCTCTATGAAGCGCGTTTCAAGACTAACTCTGTGATCTAAGACACGTTGGTACGCAAACTCGCAGTATGCAACCAGCTCGCTGACCGAATTGGGTTCCATATGGGCGGAAAACTTTAGCAGGTTATGCAAATGTGGGCAGGTACAGAAGCTGGTTTTGAATGCATACAGCCGATCCAGTTCATACGATTGCAAAGGTTTATTGATCACCTGGAGCAACTTTTCCTTGTTCTCAATGTTGGAAATGGAAATAACTTCGGTGATCCACGCATGGCTCTCTTCACGTTGAAACTGTAGTCGGAGCCTCAGGTCTTTGTTAAGAAAATCTTTGGTCTTGGGACTCAGTGTTTTGCTGCAAACTGTTGGTTCCAGCTGGCCAATTAAGGTGAACACTTTTTGGGCGATGATCGGTCCGTAGCTCTCTAACGTGTGAATGCTGATACAAAGATGATTGTTGATCTCAATAACGCATATACCGCTAGAACACATTCTTGTTACTGGACAATCACGGAACAATCCCATTTGCTGAAGGCCAAAAAGAATGGGCATCGTTGGTCGGGCCTCTGACCTCCAACTGCTGGTAGTTGGTATGGAACTCAAGTCATTCCCATAGAACTGAAGCATATGGGGCGACATTTGACCCAGCTGATCTGGGGTGATGGGTGGAGCATGGCCCACAACTATGCTGTTCCCTGATCCGGAAACTTGGATTTGAGGCTTCGGAAGCCCAGGCAGGCTGCCGGCACGTTGGTCCCAAAGAGAGATTAAGTTCTTGATGACTTGGTCGGCATTCCCGTTAAATTGTTTTTGAAGTTCCGAAATGCCTATGACTAGCTTGGTATCGTCGTTGAGGTGATTGCGGAGCTCTTTGAAACTGTTGGCTTGTTCCGGTGAAAGATTCTTCAGAACATCGTTGATGTGGCTCGTGGTGTATCCTGATTTGACACCGTCAATATCTTTGAACAAGACTGGTAGCAAAGAAGTGTCACTCCCGGCCATGGATATTTTGCCGTTAGCATCGGTCGCAAGTAGCCCACTTTTCCGAGCATCAAGAAGAATCTTACATACGTCTGATGGATCCCAACCAAGCTGTCCCGCTTCAACGAACGTTTGCAAAAGCTGTTGATCGTTTTGAAGCTCATTTCGGATACCCTTGAAAGCGCTTTGTGACTCTGGTGGAATATTCTTGCTGATTTGATTGAGAGCAGCGTTACGAGCGTCTCGTATAATAGACCCAGCCGTTTTGTACTGATAAGTTCCTTTTGCCCAGAACGCTATGGACGCAAGCTGGAACAAAACGTCTTTGGGTTCAAGTTCCTTACGGCGTTCCCACATGTAAAAGGTGGAGTTGACGATGGCGATAGTGCTGACTGCTGTATTAGTTCCGTTTGTGACGTTGACAACTATCTTGAACGCATCCGATATTTCTCTTCCTGTTGAGGCTACGGAAGCCAATCGCATACTCGCACCCATGGCTCCGAAGCTGATCAAGTTGGCTGCAACCCCAAGCCAAAGCATCCTGGACTCGGAGTTGGTAAAAGGGTTGATAGATTCGCCATGTGAACCTCGGTCTACCAACTGGTATCCAGCTCTGGTACTTCCCCATGCAGCGCTAACGGCTCCTGCAACTACGAATGGAGTGGCTAAACCTCCGGTCAAAAACAGGCTACCGACAGCTGAACCAAGACCCACTACAGCAGCAACACCGTCGACGCTTTGAGCGACTTTCGAACCGATTCTTGCAGGTGGTGTATCATTCACATATACTTTGGAATAATCACAATCAGTCTTCTTTTGGAGCTTCAGCTCTGCCGGATAAGCCATCTTGCAGGGTGGAAGCTTGCAGTTTTCAAACCAATCTTCTTTAGAAGTGTAGGAACGTCCAATGTTGTCGATGTAGAATTGAGGTCCCTTTTTAGTTCGCTGGGCTCGGAATAAAGGAAGTTCGTACAGCTTTCCATTGTAGTACAGCTCGATTGGCAGGACAGTGATGAAGTTACTGGTGTCGCCGTCGCAGCAGGTAACGATTTGATTGTGAATTACGTCGATGGCTTCTCTAGCGGTCCCGAAAAAGAGGCACAACTTGCCTTCCTCTGCAAGCTGCTTTTGTCGATTCGTCCAGTCCTTGGGGTCTCCAAGTTCCAAGCCCATCGCAAACCCGATTGTGTTCAGCAGCTCAGCATCGCCCAAAAGTTGCGGTTCATCCCCCTTGTACTGCCCTCCTCTATGTAGAAATTTGTCTATGTTTTCAATGGCCTGTGTGATCCATTTGGATTCTGGGACATCCATGATTTTGACAGTTGATTTTGCTTGGACGTACTAGTTTCTAGAATTACAAATCAATTTTAATCTCTAGTTGAGGGATTCCGATTGGCATTAACCGTTAACATATCTCACGTACAAAATATCAGTACCACCACCAGTGCCCTTGTGGTACGTTTTGGCGCAGCTGCAGGTCTTGCGCAGAAAAATCCGGTCGGAAACCGTTGTCCACCCAAGCCTTGAGGCGTCTGTCGGTCTCTTCCAGTTCCCCGCTATCAACAAGTTGCTCCAGTATCGTATCGAATGGAGGTTGAATTCCGGAAAAGCCTTTGTGGAGAAATTCAACACCAGATCGGAACTTGCAAACCTCTCCTGGATCTCCACCTTCGAAGTCGATCTTGTTGCTACCGTAAATCGAAATGTAGGCTCCTAACCAGTCCAAGTTATTCGTAACCAGCTCGATGACGCTCGTTACCACCGGTGTTGATTTGATCGAAGAAATCCTCCAGTCCAAAGCGTTCCCCAAGTGGAAAAAGTCTTCGAACACTTGAGTACCAACCGTAAACCACTCGCCCAAAATAGTATTACCGTTAACGATTTGATTTACTTTGGGCTTTTCTTGGAAAGCGACTAGACTTTTCTCAAGCTTGGACAGCAAATTTCGAGCAGTTGCAGACGCCATTAGCGAACGTGAAGGTGCCGATTTCTGAAAATAATAGTGAAAGCTTCAAATAAATCGTATACAAAAACCCAGAACCTGAATCAGCAGAACTTCAAGTTTTATCAAGCAAAACTTCGAAAACCCTAACTTAAAGTGTTGAAGAAAATACGACTCTTGAAATTTCAGGTTCACTTACTGTTTTGAGGCTGTTTCCGGTTCCACGATCCCAAGTCACACTTGCACGGTTCAAATAGCAACTGGAAATTCTGTTTGTGGTTCTCCACTGAAATCTTGGTTATAGTTGCTGGTTCAAGTGGTTAAAACCAGTAATGGGCTTCGATAAGATTAATGCAGATATGAAGCTTCTTCCACAAGTGGCAATGTCAAGTGTTCGCAGTCGAATCTGTCTAGTGTATTTCATTATGTGACGCAGTTAATGATTCGCCATGGACTTTACACTTCAATTTCTGTCTGCCGGCTTGTGATGAAGGTAAACAAAAATTTGAACACGTGCATTTTCCAAGTTGATCTGTGCAATTGAAAGCAACATTAATGGGACTGAACTAATACGATGAGACATGAGAGGGAAATCCCACCTTTGGTATAGCCGGGAAGTCTACCTTTGTGAGGGATAAGGAAGCCTCCAAAAAGCGCATAATTTGTAGATAAACCCTACATCCCCTACCTCCCACCATCCCCGAAAAAGTGATATTCCCTTTGAAACGTTGTTGCGCCAAGTACGGAACCGGAATAGCCATCATAGACTGTTTGAAAGATCAGCACATTTCGACTGTAAATATCCTCATTTTTACTACATTCAACAGTGACAGTCTGTAAAGGTAGGTTTTGGTAGTCCGAACAATCTTATACTTTTAGCTAGTAACTGCATGGATCACTTCATCAAAGTTCTTGAGCAACGATTAACAACCTACACCTAACAACAACCACAACAATCATTCAACAGTCACTCTACGCTCTAGGAGTTACTCAGAACCGGAGCCAAACTCAACTTTTCAACAGTCACAGTTGCTCACTGGATATTTACCGCGACAAGATTGTAAATAATTATCTCGTCTTTTAATCTCAGTAGTTCTACAAAAACAACTAGATTCTAGTCCTAGCCGAATGATGGGAGTACAAAGAACTCCGTCACTTTGTCCTGGATTACTTTCATACTTATATCTGATCTCTTTGGGTAAACTTTAAGACAGCCCTATCATTGACCTAGACAATATCGGGTATAGACTTAGACATATTCTATATAGACTTGAGAAACTCATTAAAATCGAGTACACTACTCTTAGCTATATTAACGGCAAAATCATCGTCTTCTCGCTCTGAAATGTCGTAGGGGCTGACGTAATTCGGCTTCGCTGGATCAAATTGATCACGCTTACGCAATTTTAGGTAGTCAAATCTCTCTTTGAGTTTCCAGTCAGGTTTTAAGAACACCTTTGGGAATGCGACAAGCGTCTTGTGGCTAAAACCCATCACGTTGTGAAGGAAATGAAATCGGATCTGCAGTTTTTCAGCATCTGGAATCAATCAAAAGCATGAACATTAAATAGTATGTATAATACGAGGAAAAGACTAGAGCTGGCTGTTAATCCCGCATTTACCTAATTTTCCAAACACTTCCGGAGTTTCCAGAACCATTTTACGAACTTCCTTTCGCTCGAAACCCATCATTTCGTGCATGAATAAACAATGATCTTTAATTCGACCTTCCTTCGTAATGGCAACGACTCTTGCACCTCTAACAGCTAGTTCACGGACTTGCTCGCCGGATAGCTCGAAGTACTGTTGGTAGAACCCTAGTCGATTATCTATTTCTTTCACTCTGTAACAAATGAGAACATTCAGTTCCAAGTAAACTAGGCCAAAGTTTCAGTTTAATTTGCCCTTTCGGAATACTTACGACATCTTTAGCCATTCTGGAGCTTCTTGAACGATGGTTTTGATGGAGTTCTGACCAAACTTCTTCGACTCCAGATACCGAATTCGTACACGTAAATTTTCAATGTCCTCCATCAGTAAGTGTGGATTTTCAGTAATTACATGTCTAACGCCTTCATCTTCAAGTCCAAGATCGTAAAGGAATCTGAAAAGGTAGAGAAGAGACATTAGTACTTGCAGAAAAAAACTCAAGCTTCATAATTTCATAAAACTGCTCACTTCAGTTTAGGTATTATATCCCTCTTGAATTTGCACTTGAGAATGAACGCTGCGATGTCCGGCATATGCTCCCACTGGTAAATCGGTATACCCAATTGTACAAACTTCTTTATGTTTTCAGACTCGTTGGCGAATGCAGCAAAAGTGAACCTTGGAGCTGTTATAGCCGGTTTGATGTTCCATATTTCCCTGTCCGTCAGTTCTAATTCTTCTTCTGTAAAGTCTGTTGTGCGACCTTGTTTTGGCCAGTAAGTCGCGAACGGTACTACTTCTACTTGAGCTTGAGAGCCGTCGTCTGGTGGACCATTACTACTGCTATCCTGCGCTGCCAGCGCGGAAAAGCGTAAATAACTGATTCCGATAGAAGGACATGAGCGGTCATTTCGGGCTACCCGGGAAAGAAGAAAAGCGCTACTGGATACGTTTGATTGCCGCAGTAGAGTTAGGATTTTATAGGTCGACATGATGCAGGACTTTGGCAAACTTCTGATGCAGGTCAAGGAAGATATGAGGATTTGAAGTCAGCAAAGGTAAACTTCTAGCTCCTGCAGCGGAAGCGTGGTTCCTTGTGAATACTTTCGCACCCGGTTTGAGAGCACCCGGAACAGTTCCCTGAGATTCCAAAAGTCCGCCCAAACGTAAGGCTCTCTGTGGAGAAACGGACTGCTCCTTAACGTAAACCTTTTCGCACTCTGACTGGAGACTTCTGGCAATAATGTAAAACTCCTCGGTAATGTAATCGTAGTACGGGACTAGTGAAGGGTAGTAGTTGCTGGCAACGTTGCTTGGTGTATGAGGTCTACGATCGCCGTCAGAATATAAGGCGTCTTTTTTGGATTTGTTTTCAGGCTTTTTGGTCCTCTGTTGTTGTTGATGTTGCTGCTGTTTTTGATGTGGATGTTGATAATGTTGTTGGTGACTGTTTCTGGCACTTGAATTGGTAGTACTGACTGCAGCTGACACTGCTCTATTCGCACTTTGTGAAGAAGTCTCTGCGGCGCTGCCACAACAACCGATGAAGGATTCAGGCAAGAACGTAAAAATCAAACAATATCTTCTGTGAAATCCTCGAGCTTGAGAATCCTTTAGCGAGAAGGCAGTTCCAATGACCCAAATTTCAGAAGAAGTGAAGGCAACAGAGTTGCTTGGACTCAATTCACAAGAAAGCGTTCTAGCAACACAAGTCTGAAGGTGAGAAAGGTGGGAATGGTCGTAATTGCTGTGACTGCAGTAATACTTTGTTGCTCCTGATGGGTTAGTTTCAGTCGAAGGACTAGAGACATCATCCAGAACCACTTGCGACGAAGTTCCAAGCCGTCGTCCTGCAGATGACGATGAGGCCAAAGCAGGCTGTCTACCACTGCTGCTGCCAAATGCTGCCGCACTAGTCCCTGGGATATCTAGCGGTGAATCCGTAGGTGTCTGTGTAGGAGTACTATGGACCGTCTGTACTGTAGAGATGTAACCTTCCAAAAGCGGGGCTTTGCAACCAGAACAGAATTTGAGATCAGGACACTGACTGACAAACTGAGGTTCGTTGGTGTTGCGAATGGTGTAGAAAACTAAACGGGGGCCGTGGACTTCACAAAAATGACCGAGGGCTACGACGGTGGACATGAAAACCGTAAGGTGTGGGCTTCCAAAATTAACAAGGTGCCCAAGTCAGGGTCAAAGGGTAAAATAACGCTGGCTGAAGGTTTCCTACATCAGCATATCTTCATCAATTGTATAACGAAGAGGTCAAACTAGTCCAAACTTTTGGGAATTCTTCAAAGAAATCTTCAGTCTGCAATCGTAAGAACAAATTTCAACTGAATATTTCACCAGTTAAGAAATCCAGATATATGTTTGCTTGTTGTTTACCTTTGATCCCCGACTTGTCATAACAAAGAAACCGCATGTATCGGCAACCACGTGTTTGATGCTGAAAATTATCAAAACATTAGTCAAGTCTCAAAATTGCCACATCAAGGGTTAATGCTAGAAAAGTACCAATGCCTTACTTCAATGTGACGGAATCAACCAAATATTACACGTGGACTGTGAACTTTGAAAGTGTTTACAAAAATTCAGATAAACACAACAATCAAACGGGATTCGGAGCTAAAAACTTTGACGATATTTCACGGGAAACACCCAATTTTTGCGTCTGTGTACATTTGCAAAAGGTCTTGCGAAATCTGCGTATGTTTTTAACATGTGCAGAATCGGAGAAAAGATGTTTTTCGGATGATGTTGATGGGTGAGAAAGAAGCTTTCTCTTTTTCGGTGTAAAATATCCTTGTTGTTGATGGCTTGTCGTCGCTTCCTTGAGCAATTGGATAACATGTGATTTCTTCCTCCCATATGATTTTTGATGGGAGAAGAGAGCGCGCGGATTTCAAATTCTTTAGGCGGAGAAAATGTATCCCTTTTGCTTTCGTTGGGCTGACCCAATGCAACCGAATGTAAACATTGGAGAGAAAGCACAGGAAAGTTTTGTGCATTCTGCCAGTCAGATAGCCTCCGATTTCTTCAATAATTAGGTTACGCTGAAATTAACGTGTAAATAAAGTATCAAGACAACAAATTAGTGTTTTTTGAACGCCTGGAGCGTTTCAACAAAGTAAGAAACTTGGAAAATTGCTGAAATTCAGTGCTGGTCATCTGTATTTGAGCTTGACAATTTGGTCAATTTGGTGATTTTGAAAAGGTAAGGATGTTTTGGGCTTGTTTGGTAAATTGCTTTCGGGTTCGTGTATATGTTCATAGTTAAGGGTTAAACTATGTGGGCTAACTGGTATTTATTGTATTTGGGAGCTTCAGGTGCTATCTTCAAGAATGCTATCGAAAAACTTGCAAAATGTCCGAAGACTTCGCTTCAGCTTGTCTTTGGCGGAGGGTGGTGGTGGGAACAACACATTTCCGAGAACGAAGAAGAGTGCTGTAGCTTCAGCTGGAGTTGCTGAAATCATTGGGGCTGGTCCTTTGGGTTCTGCAGCAAGGTCATTTGGCACTGGGATCGTAGCTTCTGGTTCAAGTGTTTTAAAAGTAATTGATATTTTGTTGACTATTTTTGTCTTTGGTGATCTTTGCACGTGTTGACTTTATAAATGCTAACTAGCCAAGTAGACAGTATGTGTGCAAAGGTGCAAATTGGACTTGTTCAAAGTGAAAATTAAGCGTACGCACTTTTCGTGACTGAATGATCTACCTTTTGCATGGCGGTATTGGGAGCTGGTGTGAATCTTAAGCTAAAAGATCTAATTGGCATTGGCAATTAGATCTGGTTCTTTGGCGTCATTGCGTAGTGTTTAGATATGCCCAGGAGCTTTGCACAAAAGAGAGCGAAATGTTGCTAAATGTGGATAATTGGAGTTAAATGGGGCTACTGTATTTGAAGCCCGGACTAATTGTTTTCATATGATTTACACAGGGTCATGAATCGCCAATTCTGCGAAGGTATACTTCCACGACCAGCTCATCGTCCAAGGGCAACAAGAGCAAGCAAGCCCAGGAGTTTGGATTGGCTGCTTCGCAGCCTGAAGCGACGACGGGAGTTGAAGGGTAATGAATATTCGATTACTGGCTTGTTTAGAATTTGACAATTAACTGCTAATTTTAAAGAAGTGGGAAATGGGATGACGAGATCAGAAGTAGTTATACAATCGCTGTTGGCACTGTGACCGCATATGTTGTGCTGGTGGATCCGACAACGTGTGTGGGAATCGCTATTCGATTGCTGTTTCAAGAAAGGAAGTAACAACAACAACAACATGCCGTTTTCGACGGAGAAACCAGATCCGATTGTGTTTACTGCTGCGGTCAAGCATCGTAACCAGGATCCGAATAGGCCACCGAGGAAATCGAAAAATATCCCGAACGGAGGAGGAGAAGAATGGAAAGGGTCGAGTCAGAGTTTGACCAAAGGCTCTTCTAGAAGCAAGTCTGGGACCAAGAACGGCGGAGAAGACTGGGGCGGAAGTCTGAATAAGACAAAATCAAAGAGTAAGAAGGACGACTGGAGAGGGTCTAGTGGGAACTTGGTCAAGGAAAAGTCGAGCAGTAAACAAGATGCCAAGTGGCGAGGGTCCACGCCCAATCTGTCCAAGAGCAGCAGCAGGTCAAAGACGGATTTGAGGAACGAATTGAACCGGAAGAATGCAAAGGAAAAGAAGAAAAAGAGCCGAAGTACCCAGGATATTTCAAGAAGACCAATAGTACCGGAATTCAAGGTTGAAGAGCCTTCTGATGAAGAAGAAGAGGAAGCGGAAGAAGAAGAACAAGTTCCAGTACCGGAGCCGCCGAAGCCCAAGCCTCAGCCGAAGAAGAACGTGCCACCTCAGATTCAAGTGAAGGATACTACTGATGAAGGGACAGAGGAAGACGACGAAGTGAAAAGTGATCTAGAATCTGATCATGAGAAAGTCATGCTGAATGTCGCAAAGAAACGAGATCGAAGCGCCTCCATTTGCTGGGTGGACTTCCTTACTGAGGATGGTATCAAGGAACATGGCGATTATGATGGAGCTGATGATGATGAAAGCAACCTGCAAGCTAATGTGGCAGCTGATCGGAAGTCATGGTTCGAGATTCATGCATCAGACTTGGATGAAACTGATGATTCTTTGGGTGGTACGGATATCGATTCTGAGAGAGGGCCGAGTCCAGTTCAAAACTATTCGCGGCGTAAAGTTTCGCTGCATGCTAGTGCTGCTAAAGCTGGGGAAGAAACTGTGTAAGTTATGCGGTCACAGTGCTGAATGGTATAGAATAGGTATCATAGGTTATGTATGATTTTCAGCAGGAATTTGAACTAATTTGATGGACTTGTTGTTTTGCAGCCACCGAAATGTAGACGATCTGATCTTTGATATGTTTGAAGACAATGGCACTGTCATGGTTGGCAAGTTTCTGGCTGTAAGCAAAATTTCGATGTTTCTTTAACGACCTTACTTAAAATTTCGCTAATTGTAACTTTTAAAATGCAGGCTTTGGAGAAAACTGGTCTTAGAAAAACAGATCAGCGTTTGGCTGAAATGTTCGAAAACTTGCGAAAAGAACATCATATTCAGGAATCTGCAACACCCAAGATTAATGTTGGATCCATCGAAACACTGCAGCTGCAGAGAGATGCCTTCAAGAAAGTCATCACGGATAACATTGTGCTAATATCCAAAGCACTTCGACAGCAATTCGTCATACCGGAATTTCAGACTTTCTGCAGTCAGATTGAAGAGCTGTATTTCAAATGCAAGGATATCAAAGGCGGAAAGGTTGCGGGTTACATTCCACAGCTTGCAAGAGTCGATCCTAACTATTGGGGTATGTGGCAAATAAATTATGCGTTCATGCCAGGAAGTTCAGCTAAAAGCATCCATTTGTTTATCCAGGTATTTCGATCTGCACTGTTGATGGTCAGCGGTATTCTATTGGTGACACCACAGTACCATTCACACTTCAATCTTGCAGGTAGGTTGATCAAGCCCATTATTTTCCAGTCACAGTTGTTGTATAATATTAAATGGGGGTGTGTCTGTTTTGTAGCAAACCTCTGAATTATGCCATTGCTTTGAATGAGTTGGGAGCTGATACTGTACATCAATATGTCGGACAAGAGCCTTCGGGAAGAATGTTTAATGAGCTCGTGTTGGACTACAACAGTAAGTAAACGATGCTAATTGCCTTTAATAGCAGTGATAATAGTTTTGTGGGATTTTAAAAGACCTTGAGGCCTAATAATTTTAACTCCTACTCTTGTTTATGTATACAGAGAAGCCACATAATCCTATGGTAAATGCTGGAGCTATTATTGCCTGCTCGTTATTGAAATCTTTGGTTCGCCCAGAAATGACTTTGGCTGAAAAATTCGATTATACTCACCATTATTTCAAGGTAGAAAAGATTCATTCATGTTAAAAGCCAATGTGGTCAAATACTGATGACTGATGAGCATAATGCTGTTTTTCAGAGACTTAGTGGCGGCGAATACATGGGATTCAATAATGCTGTTTTCCTCTCCGAACGAGAAGCGGCCGATCGAAATTATGCTTTGGGATTCTATATGAGAGAGCACAAATGCTTCCCAGAAGGCACCAATCTCAAAGAGTGCATGGACTACTACTTTCAGGTAATTGCTCTCATTAGCTTACCATCGTCCTACTTTCGGTAATCAGAGTAATTAAAATTAACGCTCTCTTGTTCTTGCAGTGTTGCAGTATGGAAACAAACTGTGAAGCATCATCTGTAATGGCAGCGACCTTGGCGAACGGCGGTATCTGTCCCATTAGCGGAGAAAAGGTTCTCAAGTCCGAATCTGTACGAGATGTCTTGTCTTTGATGCATTCATGCGGCATGTACGATTATTCGGGTCAATTCGCTTTCAAAGTCGGCTTGCCTGCCAAATCTGGTGTATGTGGTGCGATTCTTTTGGTTGTGCCGAACGTCTTGGGTATGACAGTATGGAGTCCGCCTCTGGATAGCTTGGGTAACACTGTTCGAGGTGTCAGGTTGTGTGAGGTATGTGAACAACTGAAGAGACTGATTTATGATTCAGGTATAGCCCACCATAGTTGATGCTGATATAGTTTTTTGATCACTTTCGCAGGAACTTGTAGCATTGTTCAACTTCCACAAATACGACAACTTGAGGCACGTGACTAACAAAATTGATCCAAGGAAGCACCGTTATGAGACCAAGGGTCTCAATATTGTTAACTTGCTGTTCTCGGCTGCGTCCGGAGACGTAACTTCGATGCGGCGACACCACTTGTCTGGAATGGATATGAGTGCGTCAGATTATGATGGCAGAACGGTATGGCTTGATCTTTCCTTTCCATGACACAAGTACGATAATGTTCCAGTTGGGAATTTTGGTCTAATCTTGATTTCGGATTTCAGGCTCTCCATCTGGCAGCCGCTGAGGGTCATTTGGAATGCGTCGAATATCTCCTGAAACTTTGTTATGTGTCACATCGCCCCATGGACAGGTATGCAGCTTTATTATTCCAAAAGCATTTCTACAACGTCTAGAAATTAACCATCTTTTCCCGCTAGGTGGGGCCACTTGCCCGTTGACGATGCTGAGAGGTTCGGTCACCTTGACGTCGTCCAGTTTTTGAAAGACTGGGCTATGAGGCACGACTAATCATCACATCATTGAAATAAACCTACATCATCATCGTTCGAGTTTGAATCTTCATCTTTAAATTGTGAAAGTCATCAAAGTGTGTCTCAAGTCCATTCGTGAATGCCATTCCCGTCGTGTATATTAATTCTAACGTTATATAAGTGCTAATCATCTTCGGTTCTTAGTCAGTCAAGAGTCAAGATCAGTAGAGTTCAGTTAATTATAGTGTTCTTTAAAGACAGTCACAAATAACGTTAAATTTAGAGTTACTACCAACTTTACTTATCTTGTACTCACTCACTCATTTCAACATAACGCAATATTGTTTCTTCCAACTTACAAGAAACCTCCTAGTCTTTGTGTACTTTTGAACTTGACTTACACTTGATATTGTACCTGCACCAATGTATTATTATTAAGTTCAAGACGTATTACTTTATAGCAATATCTTACTAGTTTTACTTAAAATTCCGCCACAATAATTTGTCACAAATACTATAGACATTGACGCACGGCAATATTACAACAGACCCTTGAATGACATAAGCCGAAATGTTGACAATTGTAAGACACCGAGGTTGTGCTCTAGAAACTTGTAATTCCTTACTGTAGTTATAGTTTTAACGACAATTGTTGCAAATGATGGACATACTTGAAACTCGCTGTGCTGGTGTTTCAAAGCACCTCATCATCCCTTAAGAGTGATATTGTTGCTAAAATATGTGTAGTCTTATGGACTTTAGTCGAGCTAGTCGAGTTGAAATCTTGTCAAATGAAACCATAATTTTAAGTATAAATATAGCTTTAATGCTGAAAATGGAAAACTGGAGAGCGGTGCTACAACAATGGCGTAACTACTGTTCGTGTGAGACAATAATAAATGTTGCATGTTTAGACGATAGACTTGAATACCTCAATGTTCTGCCCATCATTTGTAAGGCCCAGACTTGAGGTTCAGCATACAATGAAATGCTGATCAGCTTCTTTGTAAACCAGGTGGCTTTTGTCGAGTTGAATAAGTTAAAAAGCCTGATGTCAAGTAGAACAACAAGTCAATCATATTTCGATTGTTACACGAGGATAACAATAAGTTTGAGTTGCGTAGGGGATTGATTTTTATACACAGTTTCTTCCGACTGATTAGCCAAAAGAGAGGTCTGAATTCTGAATGAGATTTGTGTGTGGTACAAGCTCAAGAGATTTTGACATCGTCCCAAGCCTACTCCAAATACGGAAAGGTGTAAAAAGAAGAAGCACGTGATTTAGCTTGGCAATAGCACGGTAAATTGTCCATTGTTGTTGAGCATAAAGCTTAGAAGAATTGACGTGACATCATAATGCACGTGTCAGATATGTAGGAAAAAATAATAATTTTACCTACTCCCTCGCCATAACAATGAGGAGAGCTTAACAATTGGATTGAAATTGGGATGCGGTTGAGGGATTTGAGGTTTGAAAGACGCGTATGTTTTGGTCGCTATGTTTCAATTCTTGAAATCCTCAAGTTTTGGGATACGCAAACTATCAATGAAGTTGGCGAATTTCGTAGAAGAATCGGATCAGATTTTAAGTGTTTTGAAGCTCAATTCCTGGTCAGAATTTCAAGAGCTGTGATTGGAGGAAAAAGATGATGAGCGCGCCGCAGTAAAAAACAGTAGGGGACCGAAGGGATGAACACATACACGTTTTTTACCACAGGCCACGCCCTCTTGCGTAACAATTGGCCATAAGGCTTTTTACAGCGGAGATGAAGATGCTCAAGGGCTCAGGGATTGGCTCTCATCCGCGTAACAAGTTTAGGCTTCCGGCAGGTCGGTTTCTAAAGTTTTAAGTTTTGTATGCTCACGGTTTAGACTTTAGACGCTGCTTCTATTGAATGCTATGATGTTCAAGTGTGAAATTCCGCAAAATTTCGCGAATGGTTTTATATTTTGCCTAGATTCTGAATTCCAAAAGTTCAAGCCACAAATGATACTTTAAAACGTGTCTTTTATCAAGTTTATGGGAAATAGTACGAAGATTTCGAAAGCCAAAAGTACTGAAGCAGATGTTGTTAAACAAGCCAATAAAAATTGGCAAAAGTCTAGAAAACAGCAGTAGGAGAAAAACAAAAAAAGCTGAAACGATCTAGCGCTCATGTTATTTCAAGGAGGCTGAAAGCTATAAAGAATTCCCGAATGCATATACTGCCCGCTAACAATTTTTTGCTCGCTGGGTTCTCTAGAAAAATAGTTGCGGAGGGAAGAAAGAAACAGGCAAAACCATGACCATGGTAACAGTATGACGAAGGCCGTAAAAGCCTGAAACTACCCCAATGGGTTTTCTGTTGTAATGCTATTTTTCCCCTACTTTTTCCTGACGGTAAATTCGGGGATTTAAGCTCGTGTACGGAATGGAACCCTCGTCTCATTTCATCATGTTTGTCTCGTGCCCGGCTCGAGAGAGAAGACAGATATACCCGGGCCGTTTAGATTACATGGATTTAAGTACATTTGGGAGAAGAAAATAGCGGACGAATGGAAACCACAAGGAATCCCAACTTTCTATATATGTACAGTACACGGGGTTGATTTTTTGTGATGAAAAATTCTGAACATGTTCTTTATCAGAGGGAATCCAGCCAGAGGAGGGTTGGAAAAATATGAAATGGAATTTTCGGTTCGGGAGTTTTTGGAACGTGCCATAGAAAAGAGACCTTTTACTCGATGGGTTCGGGTTTGAGCAGGAAAGATAGGAAATTTCCAGCACGTATTTTTACTTTTCGAGGGGTGAAAAATGTAAGGGTGAGAGGAGTTTATGTAATTGCAGGAGCAGATACGAGAATGTATACGAAGAAGAGTCATAAAAGCGAAATGAAAAAAGTGTGGGGTGGAAAAAAAGGTTTTACCGAATACTCGTCCGTTTGAATGCATTGTGAATTGGGGATGACTCAAGGGGATGAATTTCGGGCACGAGACATTACAAAGGTCACAAACGGCTCAAGTCTGTCGTATGCCCGGAACCGGGATTGTACACGTTTTCAAATGATATTTATTATAAAAACGATCCGGGTTTTTGAATTTCATGATGCCAGCCAGCTGCTGCCGAACTGCTGCTTTTTACCCTTAGGATTATTTTTTTACTGATAAGTAGCATAGATTTTGTAGTAGAGAGGAAAAGTAGGGTGGAAAATGCAGAGCTGGGATTGGTTGACCCGTTTTTTAGGAGTTTTTTATCGGGAGTTTGTGAGGGGAATATTGAAAGTTAAAAAGATTTTGTAGGCTGTAAAAGGAGGAGTTTGAACGAATGCATATGGACGACTATTTCAGGATTTTTAGGAATTTTAAATATTCTAAAAGTAAAAGAAGCCATCAGATATGGTAGTTTTTTGATGCATTTAACATTCTGCGGATTTTGTGGCATTCAGTTACAACAAGTCAATTTTTCCAGCTTGTTGGATCGCCAGGGTATAACAACTGAGCTGTATAGTTGATAAAATAGCGTTTAAACTCGAACGGCAACAAGGAGTCGCAAACTATACAACAGTGAGAAATGTACACTTATTACTGATTCATACAGAGTATTCATGTGTGAAAATCGTAAGTTGATTGCAGAAATTTATTCTAAAGTAAAAGAGGTCATCAGGTATGGGAGAGAATATTCTCAGTCAGCGTTCAACTTAACTTATGAAGAAAATGGATGATGATTGAAGAAGAATTTGTGGAATTACTGTAGTTGAATTGGAAATGAGACTGACTGACTGAGAGCGTTTGATGGCAAATAGTAAATTCTAGAAATATTTATCATTACAAAACGCAATAGGCAGACATTAAATACTTGATGCTTGAAGGGCTCTAGTGAAGAGTGTCGAATAGAAGAACGGAAGCAGGAAATGAAAGCCGCAATGTGGCGCTGTATAGTGTTGATTGTATTTATATTGTTGTTTGATGCCGTTTCGTGTTCAAAACAACGTTCAGCGTGTACATGGATAAGATCATAGATATTCCGTCTTCATAAGAATTTCGTAATTTTTAGCTATCTTCTCTGAATACGTTTATTTCTCCCTTGTGTATATTCAATACGGTCTTTAACGCTGAATTTTGCAAAATCTGTATATTGCTTCAGTTTTCGCCAAGTCCCAAAAACGCAACATTTTTACACGTCTGTCCGTCAGTCAATACCAAACAAAACAATACACAACGCAAACAGTCAGCACATTCAGCAATCTCCAAATACGATGATTACGAGGTTCTATTGTATGCATGTAAAATGCCAATTGGATTTAACGGAGTTTACTTTAGAAGGCTGCTAGAAGCTAGATTCTTGCTTGGTTTAAGATTTGAACGGAGACGGAAGCCATGAGCAATAAAATACATTCAGAATAAATACAAATCCAGCTTGTTGCATCACCAGAGTATAACATTAACTTGAGTTGTATAGTTAAGAATATTGCGTTTGCACTCGAACGGCAACAAGGAGTGTCAAACATACATTGCGGCGACTAAACTATTATACACGCCGTTTAAAAGATGCGTCTAAAATATACACGGCGTCTAGCGTTTAAATATACGGCGTATAAATATACAGCGTATATATAAAAGTCGGAATATGTGGCTATGAAAATACAGCGTATGAGTATCCGCAATGTATGATTTTACGTCGGATGTGTACAAGTCGTAAATGTTATAAAATGTCGTATGAAACTCAAGAGCTTCTTTGTCCAGGAAATTGGCACCATTTAAAATTCCGCCAATTTTGGGGCATGCAGTTCCAACAAGTCAATTTTGCCAGCTTGTTGCATTACCAGGGTATAACTTGAGCTGTAGGTATGGGAAAATCGTATTTAAGCTTGAACGGCAACAAGGATAAACTATGCTCGGCGTCTAAAATATACACGGCGTCTACTAAACTAAAGAAGGCATCTAAACTATACTTGGCGCTAAACAATACACGGCCTGTATCTATATTGCTTGGTTTTGGATTTGAACGAAGACGGAAGCTCTGGTCATGCAATAAAATACATTGAAGAGACTTTGGTCGTATGGTCGTCGTGTCATGATTGCTGTTTGTTACCATTAGCTTGTTTAGTTGGCTATTGTTCCTTTGTTTGCTTGATATTGAATATAATAGCGATTTCAGTTAACGAGCTAAAACGTTGATATTTGTATTCCTATTATATATAATTGTGTGTAGGGCGGAGCGCAGTGGTTGATGATGATGCCAATTTCAAAATGTTCAAGAGCTCTTATGGGTTATAACATTAGTTTATGAAAGCTAGAAAAACTTGATGATAAGCAAGCAAACGGTTCTTGTACATACATAGTAGGGAAACTGAAAGTTTTTCGTATTAAAGCTCTTATGATCGGATAAAATATATATGGAAACAACGATAATCAATTGCCGGAACTGCATTTTTGGAGCTATTAACTTTTTGTTTGCTTATTGTGTATTATTGCTACTGCGACATTCATTTTGCTATTGATCCGTGTCATAATTTCTGTTGCATTTTATATGATGAAATGATATAATTCGACTCGGGACTCGGACCTGTTTCATAACATATTGAAGAGGCTATGATAGAACAAAGGGTCGAATCGGTCAGGAACGCAAGAAGCGTTCAAGTGGATTCTACGGTACAAGTTGTAGGACTTTTTGGCTCAGGGAGAAATGCTTTAAACACGTTCGTCAACAGTCAAAGTTGCCGATAGTATTTTTGAGCTCCGTCTACAATTTTGCTAGAATTCCAATAACAACCAAAGAGACCTGAATGATAAATTTTACAGAAAAATATGAACCGGATTTACTTTACTACGAACGAAGTAGTAGCTTTATATTATGTAGACTGCTGTAGGAATTCGCGACAGACTCGACAACAGCATAAGAATTGCAAATTCTGTAATCAACTCACACATAGTATGAATCAGTAATGAGTAATTATGTCTCTGTATACTCTGCCATTCCTTGTTGCCGTTCAAGCTTAAATACCATTTTCCCATACCTACAGCTCAAGTTATACCCTGGTGATCCAACAAGCAAGCTGGAAAAATTGACTTGTACAGCTTCAGAATGCTACAAAATTGACGGAATGTTAAATACTGATTAGGCATAACATGAAATGCCAATTTGCTGGACAAAAAAGCTCTTCTTGAGTTTCATACGACATTTACTCAGGCGACATACGCTGTAAAATCATACGTTGTATATATATTCATACGCTGTTTTCATACTCCGCATATTTCGACTTATATATATACGCCGTATATTTAAACGCTGTAGTAGTTAGACGCCATGTATATTTTAGACGCTTTCTTTAGTTCAGACGCCATGTATAGACGCCGTGTATGTTTGTTGCCATTCCTTGTTGCCGTTCGAGTCGCGATTTTCTCAACTATATACAGCTCAGTCAGTTAATGTTATATCCTGGTGATCCGACAAGCCGAAAAAATTTACTGAACTGAATGCCACAAAATTGGCAGAATGTAAAATGCTACATAGACATAACCTAAAATAAACTAAAAATTACGAAATGCTACTATATGAAGACAGAATATCTATGAATCTATACATGTACATGTTGAACGTTGTTTTGAACATGAAACGGCATCAAGCAACAATATAAATACAATCAACAGTATATACAGCACCTAATAAACCACATATGGTTTGGACGCCGCTTGTATATTTTAGACGCCGTGTATAGTTTGACACTCCTTGTTGCCGTTCGAGTGTAAACGCGAGATTCTCGACTATACAGCACAGTTAATGTTATACCCTGATGATCCAACAAGCTGACAAAATTGACTTGTTATAACTGAATGCCAAAAAATTGGCAGAATTTAAAATGCTACACGGGCATAACGTGAAATGCCAATTTGCTGGACAAAGAAGCTGTTGAGTTTGGCTGTAAAATGCGGTTGAGTTCTTTTGAGTTGTGTGAAGCTTTGCTTTGCTCCGTTGC
>JAQGBJ010001276.1:0-24627 GCA_034698345.1 Sphaeridia pumilis | reverse complement strand
ACTCTATCGGATAGGGTACAAAAAGTTTCGAATTTTGATTACAAGTTTTCGACCTGGCGGGTTTGGAATAAACAATGCCAATGCAATGATGGCACAGGCATCGCTTAACGAGGTAGCTTGGAATTTACTAGATGTTGAAGCACAGCTGTTTAACTAACTCCTGGCGAATTCGTCATAATATAAATTTGTTTGTCCCATATGAAACTAAACGATGGACTTACATGCAGGACATGTAAGTCTTTACTTAAAAATTCCCCAGTTATGCTAGCATTGCATAACTCTTCAGTTATACTTCCGCCAAAAATCCATTTTTTTGACTAATAGAGCGCATGAAAGCAGTTTATGTTTAGCAGCTGAGCCTTATTTGAGGGAATGACTTGTTGGATAATACACAACTGCCAAACACTTGTTCAAATTGATAATTGTTCCCGACCTTGTTCATGTTCAAGCTTTAGCCAGGTTACGACACTATTTATTGACTGACTGGATTGCAAGGATGTAGAAAGAACATTTGGCTAAAATTCGTACGTATAAATAAATGCGGCTTATTGTCCTTCAGGAAAAACAGCGAAAGCGGGGATAATGCACACTTTCTTTCATCCAAAACCAATTTCTGTGAAATCATGATGCTATTTTGGTCATCTGTGCCTTCAAGGCCCGTGAATCATGCCGACAGAGCTTGAAGCTAGGAAGGAGCAAAGGATTGATCGGCTATTTCCGCATTTGAACCACACGCAACCAGAATGCAGTCTTGAATTAACGCTGCAGTTTGACGAGAGAATATGACAACAAAGTTTATGTTTTGATCACGGCAATCCCCAAGTTTACTCACATGCCTCGAGTGTTTACTTTGGGCTTTCCGCTGGTCACTACAGCTGGATGCAGTCCAAAAACGGCTGCAGCTATAGCGGATTTAGATAACCGAATCTGAGATCATGCAAACCAAAAAGCGTAACAGAAATTGGGCCCGACGGCAAACTAATTTTACCCATACCAGAAACGCACGGACATTTCTAATCATATAATTAAGTACATACAAAACTCAAGCCAAAGTTTAAAGGTTATCAAAACTGCGTAAGTGGAGCTGTTGAAGACATTTACTCTTAAATTTCTTGAGCTGCATTTCGTATGAATGAATTTTCTTTTATGGACTTTTAAAGGGAAAGCCGACTTTAATTAAAATATACTTTCAGTGCTTCCTTTTGCGTAAGGTCTGTGTATGCAAGTAGCCGTTTTATTGCACACTTTATAGGATCATCTGGGAATGATTCATAATTGTCACAAGTTAAAAATCGTTAATTTATCATATAGAGTATTTCAACTGCCCGCAGTTGCAATCAATGCAACCTTCTTATATAGCAGTTTATACTAATAGTAGCTAATCCATCACATGACTGTAGCTGATTACCTAATATGTATTGGTTATTGCGATTTGCCACTTCAGCTGTTTAACAGCAACTCAACTCATTGTACTTATATATCACATCTTATAGAATAGAATTGTATGCTACAACTAAATTTTTAAATTAAATTGGCTCTGTTTGAATATGGCAACATGGAATATACTGAAATAATACAAGTCTCAAAACGCACTATCAAATGTAATATACATATAGATTACTTAAATGTCCCTCACATAAAATACTCTAGATTGTTTCTGAACGGATAAGTGCAGTTGGAGTTTAGTAATTGTAGCAATCGTTGAAGAGGAAATCCTCCAGTGAGTGGTACAAATGTCGGCGGACACCGCCAAGACCGTGGTTTTCATCTGGATAACTCTGAAATTCGGCATTGAAATAGATCTTATAGCTTTCAAATCTCTAGGTGGTCATCAGGGTTGTTTGCAAAGAAATTTTTCGTACCTGCTGTCTGAAGAGAATGTCAGCCTGTTCCAGTGCCCTTGACAAGATCATCGACTGTTGATAATGGACGTTGTCGTCGGCATTACCATGAATCAGGTAGTATTTCTTGTTACGGAAGTTGGCAACATGCTGAGTTACGTCAGAGTTCCTGTAGCCGTCAACATTTTTCTTAGGCTCCTTCATGTATCTCTCGGTGTAAATGGTGTCTAGATTTTAAGAAATTTAATTAGGATATAGCATTCTAAAATTGTAAGATTCGCCTGTATGCTCACCATAGAAGACCCAACTAGTAACAGGAGCGACAGAGATACCACACTTGTAAATTCCTTGTTTGTCGGTTCCCATAACCATGGCTGTTGAGTAGCCTCCGTAACTCCATCCCCAAATGGCAGTTCGGCTTCCATCGATTACATCGTCAGTGTTGTTTTCAATCAGCCACCTGAAACGTCAACCCTTGCAAATTTTGTTGCCTATATTTTGGTCTTTCAGATTTACAAATTCGTACTTGGCAATGGCAATTTGATCTTCGATTTCCACAGTACCGAGACGCTCATTGACTTGGAACATGAGATCGTCAGATTGTCTTCCGGAACCGCGGCCATCGAATTGTGCGTAAATGACATCTCGTGTTGTAGCCAAATGAACGCCCCAATGGATGCTGTACCCGTTACTGATTCTTTGAGACCCGGGTCCAGCGTAACTGCATAGAAAAATTACTAGTCAACTAGCTGGTCAACTGAAGAATATTTAAAATTTAGAATCACAAGTTGAAGCTTACACGTCCACCAAAAGAGGGTACTTCTTGCCCTTTTCGTATTTGGGCGGCAAGTACAATCTAGCGCGGCCTGTGAAATTGTTTGCAAGTGGAACTTCATAATCTTGGATGATGGGAAGGCTGACATTGGCAAGCTTCAATCTCACTTCATCATTGTTCACCCAGATAGTACGAGGGGCGACCATATTCTGATGATTTACGGCAAGTTAATGTTCTTAAAGTCCAAAAATTTTTCAAGCTGGATATTTCAATTTGGTATGTACCTGAACAGGCCGAACGTGAGTCTGAGGAACACCGGGACCAGAGCAGGTGTGAGCTACGTATTCGTAGTTTTTGCTCAGCGCAAAACTGTTGCTCTTGCATTCGGAAAGGCCGTCATTATTCATCAAGTTGCAGGTGATACAGGTAGTCTTACTATCGGTAAGGTTGAGGGAGAACAAATGGGTGTCGGCTGGTGAGGCTTTTCCTGTCGTGGCGTCATAGCCAGTTGAAGAGTAGAAACTATCGATTTTAATAAAAATTAGAGCCAATTATTTATTTAATGCTGGATGTAATATTGTATTAAACGTCTGCTTACATTCTGTCGTTGTCTTCATCCCAAGCTAAGATAGAGTCCACCGAAAACTTGCCCTTGGTCAGTGCCTCGGATGTACCGTCACGTTCGACTTCAACAATGTGCTTGTAACGGCCTTCGCCAGTGTCAACAGTTTGGACGTAGAGGAATGGTCCATTTCCAGACTTCGAAGCAATAGGTGTGTTGATATCGATCCAGCCATTGTTTTGAGTGAACTTGTAGAAACCCTGCAGAAACAAAGTCGTCAATATATCGGCTGAGTTACGACAGGCAGTAACTTCTGATTAATTTAATTAGCGTGTTTACGTAAATGTACTTACGGGATGATCACAGCCATCAAATGTGCAAACAAAGTGGTGCGTGATATTCTGATCTCGGTTGAGATCCACAACAGCAAGGTCATTGTTGTTCACCCAGTAAACAGTGCCAATGTACTCCTGACCATTGTTCCTGTTCACAAGATACACAGTTAGCTTTACTTTAGAGCAAAATTGAGCTTCCTCAGATGATTTAAGAGAAAAACACTCAAGAGAGAATTTAAGGAAAGATTCATTTGTTTTCGGCTGTCACCGAAATCTGGCCTGAAGAAGGACTCGTGTCCGAAGTCGGACTCCGAAGTATAGCCGTTTTACCTCCTCCAATTTTTTGTGAATCTTTCCTTAAATTTCATCAGATAGTTATATTATATACTACTTACACATTCAAGGCTGGACTGGAGTCGGGCATGCCACCGTCCAGTTTTACGATGAAGAAGGAAATATCTGGATTAGCGGTTCCAGCCTATATGATGCCAAGGAAGCTTGTTTTAGAATTCGACACTACATGTAGATTTCAGAATTAGTTGTACATCAATGCTGCACATACCTTGGGATAAGGGATATTTTCGATCTGTGGATACTGGAAAGCTGGATACCAGCCAGGATCTCCATACAATGGGAACGAGATGCTCTGCACCTTCTTATCGTCGAAGGACACGTAAGCCAGTTTGGTACCATCGGGAGAGAACCATAAAGCCTTGGAAGATCCGAACATTTCCTCTGAAGAGTTCCAAATCACAATTATGTATCACTACATCTTTTCGTTCTGATGAACTAACTAATAGCAATTTAACTTCTTCCAAATTCTTTCATTCTTACCTTCGTAAACCCAATCGGCAATTCCGTTGAAGACAGCGGGTGCTTCGACTACACCGGTTTTACTGATTTGCCAACTAGCAGAGCTCGGATTAGGACGGTAGTAGACATTGTTTTTGAAAACAAAAGCGATGCCTTCGTTGTCCGGCGACCATTCAATGAACTGTATCATATCAGGTTCTTGCCCAGGTGCAGAAACAGCTTGAAGTGGATGCCATGTGTCTGTAGCCAATTCAACAACTTGGTATTTGGCAGTAATCGAATGACGGTAAATCTGGAAACAAACAAATTTTCTCGTCATCATGTAATTCCTAGAAACAATTTGCAAAGTGCTAATCTTGTTATCAGTTTACCCTCTGAAGACCGTAACCAATAAGGGCATACTTCTTGTTAGTGGTCAGAGTAATTTCAAATGGGCGGACACCCTGCATATGAAAAAGACATCAATGAAATGAACCACCTTCTAGACGCAACATATTTTATCTGCAAAGAACATACCAGTTTCTTCAACATTGCAGAACCGGAAAGTACAATGGTCTTGGTATTCGTCACTACGTCGTAATGTACGAGGTTCTGTTGGGCGTCAAAGTACTGGATTTCGGTGCCTACAAACCATGAAATCAACCTCAATCAATGTATACTATGTTTTGATTCATCAATTTTACAACTAGTGAAGCGATAGCAATAAGGTCTCACCTGAGAACCACGAGCCGTTGAAGGATCTCGCTCCAAAAGTTCCACTAAGGTAATCGACTAGTGAGACGCCATCAGCGTTTTCTGCAAAAGGTGTTTCTTGTACCAGTCTTTGTCTCTGAAATTCATCAGGAGTGTTTCGCGAATACTGTGTGGAGTAAATTGCCACTGACACCAGCATAGCCGTCAGTACAAGGCCCACTCCGATTGCTGCCAGCAGTCCCTTCTTGTTCCCTTGGAAAGGAAACTTCGATTTCCCGGCACTTCCATGCTGGCGTCCGACTCCCAAGTCCTGAAAAGACGTGTAAGAGCTTAAACTCGTCGATTCAGTCATGGCCATTGGTGACCCTTTGATGATATTTTGACCCAGCTTCATTTTACAGCTGGAGTGGAACAGCAACTTTTCACTCAGATACTAAACGACTAGAAGCACTAAACTAAAGCATCACAGGCGTCAGAACTACTCTTGAAAAATTTCTATCACTTTTTACAGCTTTATCGCGCCAGTTTCTGATTGACTTATCCTTCAGATTGTGATACTGTTTTATTCTCTCCCGTTATCTTCTACTGTACAATAAGCTCGCCAGAGCTCCAAAGAGCAACTGACCCATACGACGTATATTTTTTATCTCCAAAGTCTTTCAAGTACAAGAGCTTTAATCCTCGTCGTCTCAATTACATATGCATAATGTTGTGATGCAGCTTCGTTGACATATTTAATATTCCTATTTGCTTTTCATTCTAAACTTTTATCAGCCCAATTGTAAACTATAGAACACTTGTCCGGATTTAATTCCATGATTTTCAACGAAACGATAAAAATTTACAGAAAGCATGATATTTTTCCCTCCTTGTCTGACCTTTCTACGAAAACGTGATGATAATACATTGTATATTGTTATTAGTTGGTATAGTGAATCAAGATGTTGCTGCCAAATTTCAAGTATATTCTAGGTCTTGAACTCTTATCGTTTCCCAGCAGTCTAAAGATGGAACTGTCCAAACTGAATGCCATTTCTAACTTCAAAAACCCTGATAAAGACGAGTACCTTCATGCATGGGGTAAATTGTAACAGGAGAAACTCGGTAATTCGCTCAAGTAATTACTTGTCAACAAATATGTGGTTTTAAGACGGCAATCAAAAATTCTTAAAACTGGCTTCAACAGAGAGAGTCTTTTTGTACTATTTCGTAATTTGCGAATTTGCAACCGCATAAAAATAAGAAATTACCTCCGTATTGATGGCTTCCATGTTGGCATCCGCTGAATGACCAGCTTCAGCGTTCATTGCAGACAAATGATTCCACCACAGTCACCGAATTTTTCTTTTGCCGTTTCGGTCAATTCGATGACTAGACAGTTAATTTAAGTTCGAGCTGAATTTTTCCAGGAGTGAACCTACTTCGCACTTCAAGTCATGCCGCTTTCACAGGAATTTAGTGGTGCACTATTCCGCTGTCACTATACATAAGAGACTGCCGAAACTATGACGAGATCATAAAATTCGCTGAGCCGAGCAGCCTTTAATCAGCTTCATTGAGGGCACGGGGGTAGGTAGTTTGATTAACTTGCTTGCAAACCAAAACAATGTGACTTGTACAAAACACCAGGTGAAGACAGGGTCACTGGAAATTTATGAGCACACAAATAATTACTTTTCATCACACGCCTAATGATGTTTTCCCAACAAAAATTGATAATTTGGTAAAACAATCACTGTTTGCCGTGAAATGTCGAGCTTATCTTGAAGATATTGAACAGATCACGAGTGATGGAGTGATAGAGAGACAAGCAAAAAAGTTTGATTGAGTGGGTTCCAATGATCTAATTTTCAAGCAAATTTTAGCTATAAACCCTGTGCACAGTCCAACCGAACCTTTTCGTCCACTTGTCACAAAAGTAAAACTTTCCACAAGTAAATTTCGTATATTCCACTACCTTGAGATGTTGCAAGAAACATTACTAGCCTGACGCAAGATGAACCTCTTTTAAAGCTTCAGTTCGATATCAAGCCGTAATAATCAGAGTTCCTGCTGGCAACGACAACAATCGCCTAATAAGGAGGAGTCAGGTCCGGGAACTCCAAACGACGCTTTTCTTCAAATCTTTCCACCAACATAGCAGGCTCTAAGCCTGGAACGTAGAATCCGGTTCCTTGGGCACAGCTTTTAAGAAATTTCAGTTTTCTTTTAAGATACACTTTGAACACTAATGAGTTCCATGAACCACCCAGGTAGTGGTATCACGTCAGATGAAACCGACTCGGACATGTATTATCCATGCCAGCAGATTCAACACTACGTTGATTATTGATAAACGCACGCCAACTCTTAGCACCGCCAAACACCTGTCGTTGAATTGAAATCGACCGGTGTTAGATAACTAGTGCAAAGGATGTAACGTTGAGCGTGGCATTAGCGTGACAATCAGCTCTCAAAGTCATGTGTATGAATATAATTATCAGTGTGAGAATCAACTGAGGAGATTGTTCGAGGCTCCATCCAAGGCCATCTGAGGGCATCTGTAGACTAAAGCTGTCTCAAGTCAGATTCTACACAAAGTCAGTCAATTACATAGCTTTCCGGAAGCAGCACAAAAAAATGCGATTAATGGAGTAACAAATGTAAAAATTCGCATATTAAATCCCTTGCGACTGCATGCAGAAATGACTGTAAGAAATTTTTGCGGATAGTTTCCTGCTTTGAGCCTCATTCATAAGAACAATAAGTATCCAGTGTTTTATACTGCTGACAGGCTGATTATTTTATGGCGTATTTTAATAACCGTAGTTGGCAATCCTGCCTACAATTTGCTTGTCTCTCAACACGTGTACCAATTACACTGATTGATTATATCCACGAGGAGGTGACAACGTACCTTCCATGTGAGACTAATTGCTCACTGACGGGTGCCAAAAGAAGCACTTTTGCACACAAAAAAACACCAAGTAACTACTATGTCAATTTGGCAGAAAAGGGTTGAACTTGAGGGCACACAAACAGAAGAGCACTGCTCGCTCGAAACGCTCAGGTCACAATAAAAATCCTGAGAGCGCAAATGTTCCAAGTACACGAGGTTTCCAAGACCTCATGTATACATTTGAGCGCATTATATGCGAATAATCCGTCTACAATCACAGGTGTGTTGTATGGAGAAAAATCTCGTCGGGAGAACAATAATCAAGTTGATACAATGGAGGCGGCGGGGGCAATGATCAACTGCAATTATTATTCATGACGTACACAGTTACGCGATTCAATTCACCCGAATGGACATTAATCACAACAGGCGGAGGAAGCAGAGACGCTCTGGCGAAAAATTCCACAGCTACAAATTTAAAAGCTGTTTGCTGGTCAGATCACATTATGGAGTGAATTATGAGCAATTTCCGTCACGAATTTAAAGCCGCCGTTTGTGTATAAAGTCCGTATATGCTCGCTTTGAGACGGAAGGTTAGTCGAACCGAACAACAACTTGTGTGTATGTGTGTAATCGGATATTGCCACATGGATGGCTCACTCACAACAACTGACTGTGAAATGTTATGAGCAAGAATATTTTACTTGGATTTTAGAACTAAAGCCAGTTATGTTTAGTGGGCTGACAGACGAGCGCTCAACTTGGCAAATGCTATGAATATAGGTCAGTATACAAGTAGTTAGCTGTAGGTGGGACAACTATAAGGCCAAGAAGACAAAATGTATACAGACAACGTGTAAGATGCGATCAGACCCTCGCAAAGAAACGTACCAAACCAACAACAGGAAAATTCGCAAGTGAGAGTTAATACAAGCGGCAGCAGAAGTGCCAGTGAAATTCGAACCTCATCTGAGAATATATACATAACACAACACGTTCCTCAAGTTCATGACTGCAATTCACGGATGTAAGTTGCAAACAAAAGCTACGTTGGAGACCAAGCCAGCCAGGTTTCCCTGTCGATCGACAGTAAACTTTAGTGAAAACAAACCACGTGTTCATCAGATACAGCCAGGCGATGTAGGTACGCCTTTTCGATACATTCGATGTACAAGGACGTTGTTGTTGCCAGGAATTCGAACGGTATAAATAACATTAGTAATCTGAAGCAGTCAGAATTAGCGAAACGTGAAAGAGATCATAACGTTCGTTGAGCCATATTATATTCGCTTCATAAGTGGAAATCAGCAGGGTTACTCCATCTGTATTAAGGCAACGCACAGATATACATCACCGATATTTAAAAACGATGTGTTTGAAGATACCCCATAATTGAACTGTGAATTCAGAATTACTTCGAATCTCAAATAATACTCTAGATACAAGCTAACGGGGGTTTCGGTATCACTATGAACAAACTTGAGAAGTTGACATGAAATTCTGATGGCACTGTGTAAACTTTACTTTCTCAGTCACTAACGACTGCTCCTATTAGCTTTGATCGAAAAGTATTCATTGGGCTCATTGGTATTCAGCAAACTACGAGCTCCGCATTTTATGTACAAGCAAAAATTTGGATTTGACCTTGGTTTATCCTTGATTTATCTTTCAAATACATAGCTGACAGGTGCCGGACTGTAGGAATCCTGGAAGTGGGGTGTTTTCTGTGCAGCCTAAGCACGTAAACGTATGTAATGCATCCGAATTAATTAGCACGATTGCGAAAACAAAACAGAGGTGTTGCAGTTTATCCATGTCCGTTGAATCATGCATGCTTGGAACTCTGCTGTCAATCATAAACGAAAGAGAAAAGTCGCACTAAAAAATGCAGACAGACGAGAGCAATAAATTCGCAATAAGGCATGAGAACAGGCTTTGCAAATAAGCGGCGTCGAGCTACCTTTGAAACATGATTTAAGAGCATTTCTTTGTTGAGCCCGAGAAAGTGTGTCGGTACACAACTTTGTGGCTATTGTTGTTTAATTATTTATTCACGCATAATTTTACTGTCTTCATCTTCTTGTCATGGTCTCGCCGCACACATTGTTCAATAAAACGTGTGCAAATTAGGCGACTTTTACTACCTGCTGAATGTGACATATGCAAATTTACGTAAAGCCTACGTTTCAGAAACCGATTACTAAGACTTTTCGGTCAGTAGAAATTGCTACTTGCCAAACACTCTATAATTCCGAAATCAAGCTATCTCCTTGAACTGATTTTTGATTGAGTAAACAAACCGATCTGTAATTTTCAAATGCTGATGGTCTTCAAACGTCTGAAATGTAGTGAAATTTTGTATCAATCAAACTGACACGTGACAACTATCAACAATTTCACAAACCGAGAAACTAGTTTTGGTTTCTTTGAATCTGTAATCGTACTAGCAATTTTCCAGTGTGAATAGGATAAAATTACGATTGATTGGAAGTTATGCACGTACAACAAAGTAATGTTACGGCACTTGCCAACAACTAAAGCAAGCAGTTTCTTTGAAAGCGAATATAGTACGCTTTGACCCGATACAAAACAAGTTCAAAGCCGAAAAAAGTTGAAAATTGCAACTGCAAAGCTAGTGATTGAGACGACGCTCTTTGTGCAAACCACTTTTGTATATATTGTGACTGACTGAATAAGTACTGGTAATTCACAAATCAAAAGCGATATTTACAGCGCCATCTACGAAACGATAGTTGCATTTGGCAGAGTAGTAAACGAACGGATCAAACGCTCAAAACTTTACTTCCGTTGTAAGCTATCTATATTTTTTTCTTTTCTATTCGTCATTGAATGATGGTGACATTTCCGTCCTGCAGTAAAGGGTTGTTGGGATTCGGCATTATTATCTTTTGTGATACTATAAAACGAAAAATATAGTTTTCTATAACGCCGTAAAAAATCTTTCTTTGTCCCTAGTTGCTGTTCCACTTCATCAAGATCCATGACAGGTACACAAATCCCAAGGGTCATAAAATAAAACAAATGTATATGCCTATTGCGAGGGATTCATTATTTTACTTACCGACTTGAGTGTTGAAAAATATTCAGAGAAAGTCGACCGACGCCAGGTTTTCTTTGATGGACTTACGAAATGTAAATCTTCGTCATCCAGATCTTCTTCATCCCATTCCGCCGGGACCAGCTTGTAATCGACATCTCTGACCTTTCCTCCAGGCACGTGCAAAGTTGACATCACAGGTTCTTGCATCGGTGTTGACTTGACTAGTGTGGGGCTGAACTTTGGAAAGATTTGTGATCCGGGCTAATTTCCGGATTTCAACTAATTTACACTTTTGCTGCCATCACAGTCTTGGAACCTTGTTCACTTTCACGAAAAAACTACTTCATACTAAATTTTTGAATCCTTCAACTCCACGGTTCTATCAACTGGTCAACAAGTTGCTCGTCTACAGCTATGGAGACTTTTGGCAGTATCTGCAAAACAAGCTTCTCCCCACTGCGGTCAACGCAGGGGCAACCAGCAAACCACTACATCCGCCGTTGGCAGTTACCTCAGTCAGAATATCATTTCAACGCATTAGCACTCGTAAGAAACACTGTACACTACGGCAGCAAAATCTCCAAGAAAGACATAGACTCGGCAGTAAAAACGGCTGGAATTCTAAGAAGCTAACATATATATTATAGGAGCAAATCGCTGCAAATTCCAGCGGGAAAGTAGCAAAGATGCCGACTGCGGGGAAAATATCTATCTGTTTCTTCTTTTGAAGGGCAGTTCCTTGCAAACACAGTACGACTTGACAAGAAAGTCAAAACCAATGCTTTGGCTTAGTAGTATTTTGAACACTCGCAGTGGCACAAAATCATCATGATATTTGACAGAGTACTGGCACACTGTGTAGAAAAATATATTATTCACTGGTGTTGGCTGTTGGTCTTCTTGAAACCAGGTTCATCACGTCCGATTGTGCAAGACGTGGAACGGCAACTGAGGGAAACGGTACAGATGAGGCCGGTGACAAGTGGAATTCAATTAGACAGCAACGGCGACGTTCTCCAGAAAACAGTTTAATGATAAGAATGAAGGTGACGTTGAGTAAAAGGATGTCTCCAGAAAGACTGGATGAAGTGGAATTAGCAACGAAGATGAAGGTTCTTACGTCGGCCAATTCCTCCTTGAAACCACAGGAGTAATTGGTTAGATAAGAAAATACGTAATGGCTCCAGGCGAATCTCCGTTCAGTTTGTTTCTTTTTGACATTTTCACTGCAGGTTGCTTTGCTCGCTCAGCCCCTGCTGTATACAAACAGCATAAAGCAAGCTGGATTCCACAGGATGCACAGGTGTCACGTGAAAAGGTGTTAAAATTCACACTGTATTTAGCCCCTCATTGTAATGCAAAGTTGATAGTGACAAAGATTAGCTAAAGGTGACCAGACCGACTGAAAATTTGTTTGCAATTTAATGATGGATTGTTAGAACAGAATTCTGTCGAGCGAGGTACGTCGTTGAGTACTCTTGTCGGCTCTATAACTTTACTCACGCAACTACTCGCGAATTAAACCAGTTTATAAATCACGATAGAGTACCAAGAATCAGTTGGATTTATTCGTACTTGCTGAAGCACATTTGCGTTACACTGACTGTAAGCGGGAGAGTTGGCACACCGGAAGCTATACAGGCCTGCAATATTTCTCGGAATGAATTTTTTACTAGTTTCTGTAGTAGAACACGGTATTCTGGGCGATTCTTTTCCGACACTGCATAATATTACGTGAGCGCACAAAACAAACTACCGTGCGTCTGCTGGCGGTGATTGAACACGACTGTAAAATGCTCTACTAAAGGATAAGAGGAAATGAAAGGAGTTTGTACTCTGATATAATAGCAAACAACATTTTTCTTGCACGTTTGTTTCTACTCCTATCTACTTCACTACCAACTTGAACAACTATCTACAATGCATTTTCATTAGAGTATTAAGTAACATGACATGCATCAGTGCTCTCTGCGGATGCATTCAGGTAAGCACATGTATATTATACGGAATCTCACAGCTCACAATATTATAAGACATACTTCCTGCGCTTCGACAGTCTTGAAAGTGAGAGAGTTAGCCTTTTCTTACTTGAGGAAGATGCAAAAGTGAAAGTGAAACAGAATTCAAGTCGTTATCTTCATAATAGTAGTAACTGTTGCTTTTGGGTCTCGTCTGTTGTCGGCGAGGTGAAGGGACGAATATGGATGATTTCAAGGAAACAAAAATGGAGCCAATGGGACGCATATAATCAGAACGGCCAGATAGTAAGATACATTCATGCAGCATTTGATCTCTCCAAAAAGTCAGGTAAGGGGGTTCAGTTTGATCAAAGATTGCATGTTCGTAAAAGCCACAATTCAGTTAATGGAAGTTATGTTAGGAATGCATGCCATGGAACTTGAATGCAGATTCTAAATTCTTTAAGCAATGATAACATTCATTTTTCGATGGCACGCTTCATGCAGACTTATGGCCATGTTCAGTTTACTAGTAAATTCCTGACTTGAATTCGGCATGGAGCCAGAACATAGAAGATCTTACTTAGCGTTATAGATCAATGTTAGTAAAAGTTACATGGTTTCCGGTACTAAGTATAATGTATGCAGCTATCGCGTCTATGTAGTATCTTGACAATCTTGAATGTGTGGGTGTATGTGGCAGTTGGAACGAATCGTCATGTAATAAGACAATAATGGCACCTTGGGAATCTTTTAGCGATTTTAAAGTACCTGCAAAAACTTCTTATGTGTGCATATTGATGGGGCTTCATGCTTCACTGCATCCGGTAGAGGTGTCCAGCCGTGCTGTGAAGGAACTCTTATGCATGTAAAAGAAAGCGAAAAGAGTTTGCTTAGAACAATGGGAATAAAAATTTAAGTTAGTCACCAGCATACGTGAAATATGCTAAAAGTTTTCAATAGCTGTAAGTAGATAACGCGAAATTCTGAATTTTTGGTGTACTCGTAGCATATCATTCATAGGTAGATTTGCTCAAGTTTCCCAGTTTCCGAACCTTTGAACGTGAAACTAGCATTTAAGGAAAAGTTAGAATCGTACCTGGTTCATTACTTTTAGCGCCATCTTTAATGGGCTCTGTACATTCCATTAATACTTTGCTGACATATCACTAGATGGCGCTGTTAACTACTACCGCTACCGTAGTACTGTTTAATGTTCCGCAAAACCTTTCGGATCATGTTCACAACTGTTGTGTGAGTTGAAGGGGCCTTCCATGGCTTGGATAAATGGGGCAAACAAAATAGCCATAGACATATCATGCAGCTTCTAAGTAAAAACATAGACTCGGATTGAGGTTCTCGGAAGCTCAAGTGGAATTGCGGAAGATGAACTACCCTTCCTCGAATTTACGAAATGGTCCTCTAGCTCCTTATTGAAGAATATAATGAGAAAGTTTGTTAAAAACTGTAAAATCTGTCACTATAACCCTGCTTCTTCATTCTGGACTTTCATTTTTCATCGCTTAGGAAATGTCGCTATTTCGAAGTTATTATCTGCTTTCCAGTTTCCAGGAACCATTCTGTTGGTTCATCCGTAAACTGTGCAAACGATTTTCCCATTCGTTGATGCCATCCACCAAAAATGTGCATTTAGAGCATGTTCACGAGAGTACAAGGTTTCAAGCCGATCACCGATAAAACTGCTAGCTATTATCGTTAGCTCCCGGTAAATGTATCACTCACACTAGCTCCTGATTAACACTTGTGATGAAAAATGTTAAACGGCTGCTCTTGTTGGCGTACCTGGATAAGTCAAACCTTGCATACAAAGAAGATGAAGTCCTGCAGAGGAAGAATGTCAAGCTATTTAAAGTGAGAAGAGGCAAAGTTTTGACACTTGTAACCGAGATTCTTCATAGACAATCAGTAGGGGACAATGGGACAATATAATGCAAGTAACTCACTGTCCTCTGGACAAATGCTGGACGCAGTTGTTGTCCGATACATCAAGACAAAGTTACAAAGAATGGGACAATAGGACGCAATGCGGAATAATACACAAACAGCCTTTAAAAACCTTGAAGACAACAATTTCAATTGAACTTCAAACAGCACGAAAGTATCCGTTTCCAAACAATAATATTTTCTTTCTACACTGCTTTAAAGTCATTACAGCAATAGCAGTATAACTGGAATAAGACAAGCTGGAATTGACGAGCCTGAGGGCTCTTAGAAGTAGATTGTACATGTAGTTATTCCATTATATTTGTATGAAATTGTACTTTGTAGTCCAAGCTGCTTTAAGGTCAAGACAAAATAAACATTTCAATTTGCTTGTATTGCTCTGTGAGGATAAATGGTATTACAAGTGTTCCTGGAAATGTTCATACGAAATATATATGTATTGCTGTTCACGTTCACTTATCAATACCCGTCCGTAGTTAGTGCCCGAATCAGCCGATAGCTTCGATGATGTTTGATATTCTTATTATCGCAAGACCTTGCGCTTCCCTTTATGAATTAGAACCCTATTCAACCGAGCATACGCCTTTGAAAATTAGAACCGGCAGTCATTAAACACTTGTAAGGTTCCCAGATTTACTTGAGAGAGAGCATCGTCGTTCTTTGTTGGAAGTATTGTTTTTCCCCTTGCATTTTTTATTAAAGCGGTGCCTATTTTAAGGAGCAATACCGTATCTCTCAACTTTAGGAGCTGTTTGTCCTCAGCAGCGGTCCTTTGAGAAAATTTTTACTGCAGCTTATAAGCTTTTCTGTGGGGAAATGAGCCAAAAGTCTTATGGACCAGCAGCGTTAGTGAAATGACTAACTTGTGAGCATGTTTGTAGCTTGTAAGTATGACGAAAAGATGACGTCGTTTTCTTTTACTCAGACTCGAAATTCTGTTAAACAAGTGTGTGAATGTGTACGTAGAAGAGATGAGTTGAGATGCATTCAACAAACTGCTGTAAAGATAAAGGGGTTTGGATACTAGAAACGATCTGCTGGGCCGCATAGTGCTTCAGTTCCTTCACAACGCGTGGAGAGTGAGGATTATCAAAGTTGCTGCCGGTTTTGTTTGCGTTGCCTCTAATCAACAGGTGGAATCGCATCTTTGCGACGGTGGTGGAATCGTAGTGAAACGGGAAACCAACATTTGAGTGGATTGTTAAATTGTTGTCGGCCAGCATAAGTGATATTTGCAGATCTGGTATTACACAGTACCAACTGTGGATGACAATTATTCTGCCTTTCCACAAACAGATATATAAACGTCACAGTTTATGATCCAAATACGGCCAGAGTGAATTACCGTGCTTAAAAAGCATAATATCATTGGCCATCTTTCCGGTGCCTGAATTTTGCACATGTATATTTACGATTGTCGCTGTACGTGAACTCTTAGGACCACAGAAGTTACAGGGAATACATAACACTGAGACTGGTATTGAAGAAAGCAGGTAAGCTAAATTCTGAGCAACTTTGTATTTCTTCAAGCATAATGGCCATGGTCACGAGACATTCGAGTGACATAGAACAATCAAAATGAAACTTTAAGTCCATTGTGGCTATTTAAGGGTCGAACTGAAGTAAGTATGTCTTAATACGCACAACGCAGCTATCAGAAAGTACTTGAGTGGTGGGGTAAAAATAACTAAATAACCACGAAAAATATATCAAAATTTATTATTGTAGTTGTAGTATGCATTATAAAACTCTTGAGCAAAGTATATATTCCAGGTTTGCAAAAAATGTTAGTGTTTTTCACGAGCCTATGAGATGCCACGACATGGCTCTTTTGTATTGACGGCCAACTGAAGCAGCCGCGTCACAGTAAAAGTTTGAATAGCTGAATACCAATGGGTTAAATTGACTCAAGTATCGCAAAAATGTACATCTGTTTAACCGAAAGTTATAATGGATACAAATACTCTTCAACATGTGTGCACGTGGAAAATGGCAACATGATTGGCGTCGTAAATGGGTTCAAGTAGAAGAGTGTGCGAATTAACTTGTGTTATTGTGGTAATGGACTCAAGTGTGATGCCAAATACTCATAGCATTCAGACGCACTTGCAGTTGTCGAGATACGCATTGGTATTGGTACCGTGCTTTTGCTTAACGACAGTAATTTTGGTCCATTCGGCAATGCTATGTAGGTGTTCGGAAGCAAATTTAGCTTTATGGCCAGTAGCACAGATAAGCGAAACTAATGATCAATAGCTTTCGTTTGAACGGGCCGGAAACTAGAAATTTACATTCCTAGATATTTCGGCATGCGATGTATCACATAACCCTTTGTTTGTGTAACTTTTAGCATAAGTTGTTCTATCTATAGGTTAGTCTACCTCACAGTCTGAATAAATCTTCAAACGTTTTATGCGGAAAAGGAGTGCGGAATGTCAACGCCATTGCACGATTCTGATTCTAGCGCCAATGAAAATATCGTATTAAGATATCTCAGTTAACAGTGGCTACTTGTCCTACGTCAGTTAGGAATTATCAACTTTAAATCGTGCTGAGAGGCCATATCCGCCATCCTCATATGTTTCATTGAAGGTTCTCTTCTCTCTGTATTACGAATGTCGATTATAGGACAGGACAGCAAGGATATCTTGTATATAGCAAACGGTTTGTTGAAATTTTGAAGGCTACTGTCGCTGAGGAGGTTGCAGAATGGAAAGCAAGTGCAGGTTCACAGAAAAAGCGAAAGATTTCCCAATTAATATAATGATCAAAATGGCAACATTTGCAAATTTGCTATCAAATGAATGTCAATGCAAAAAAAGAAAATACGTTCAATTAGTAAGCGTAGGCATTCATCAAGCAATTGGTTTTCGCACGAAAGCCATTCATGCAGTAGAGTAGAATCATCCACGTTTGCGGATTCATGCAGTGTCATGCCCATCGGCGAAACGATTAGCGTTCTTGGGTTCCAATAGTAAATTCTTCTTCGCGAGTTTAGTAATTACGGAATGCATCAGGTAAACAAATTTCTATTGTATGTCAAGTATCAAGCTTTCTATTAACCCAAAAGTCGTTTGATTGCCGCAAGCTGCTCAGAATGTTGCCTAGAAACCTTGGTATTGGGTAGAACAACTCGAATTTCCAATAATTTATTTTATATAAATTCCTTGTTGTTCACTAATGCAACGTACTACAAACACAGGGCGTAAGTCTGCGTAGGTTAGATAGGGTCTATTTTTTAGCCTGTAGGTTAGTAACTAAATATTAACCAGATGTCCTAATGAAGTTGGCTTTGGCAGTTAAGCGAAAAAGGTTTGGACCTTGAATCTAATATGAACAATAAGTTAACAAACGTTTATTCCAGTCAAACAGCATAATTGATCGATTAAACCTTGCTCATTCTTAACTCATAATGCATTAATTGTTACATGTAGGTGTGTCATCGTCATCAGAATCAGGAGCACGAAGGTTTAGATCTCAATTCTTTGTAGCCAACTGTAAATGTTAAAAGAGATTGCTGATTGCTTGATCGAAAATGTGAAGACCAATACGCATATCTTCTGCAATTAACGAGAAACTTGGGTGAGATAATTGCTACAGAGTAATTGACTTCTAATTGCTTTGATCCAAGGTACAAAATTCGATGGCGAGTGTACTGAAATAGGTAAAGGTGTTAATGCCTCTAAGAGATGCCAATCGTTGGCCGGCTGTAAATCTGTAAGAACCATGCATCCCGATTTCCCATTAAAACTGAATCAATCGGTAAATGTGAGCTTTGAAGAAAGTTAAAACCGTGGAAAAATGCGCCTGACTTGCCCATCCTGACGGTGCACTTCTCACGTCCAGGGGAGTTTCGATCACGGATATCGGCTAATGTAAAATTCTACTTCCAATCAGCAATAAATTCTCACAAAGTTCAGTACAGAACAGGGTGGCAGGAATCTAAGATATCCGGAGGCTTTAAATTAATTACTGCATGCAAAATCTGCAAACAAGCAATAATTTTGCAGGCCGCTGGCTATTTAAGCGGAAGAAACAGTAACTGAGAACTTGTAGTGGAAAAAGTGCAAGCTGCAAAAATCAAAGGTGGCGTGGCGAGGAAGGGTTCTGAGTACAAAAACATCTTAAAACTTGGATTGTGACTATCTTGCTGTATTCGTGAAGAGCGGGTTTCCTTCAATTGCCATTTCGTTTAAACCTGAGGGAGAACACATTTTTTGCAACTGGTAAAAAGCATTGATGTCCTGAATGCATAATTTTAGCAAGTGCATAAAGAACGGTATGGAAATGATGTTGCTGTCTCAAGTATTTGAGAACTCACGAATGGCTTTTGTCGAGAAATGTGTTGAGGCCTCAAGTGATTTCAGGTGTATGAAGAACATGATACTGCTACACAGCAAGAAGATTTATCGGAAGGGGGCAGAACGTCCGGGAAGAAATTTGAATAAAACCGTGTAGATTTTCGCACTTTGATCAGATTGGCTTTTGAACGTGATTTGCGACTTTTCAAATAGCAATTACTTCATTTTACCAACGTGAAGTACTTGGATTCACTACTGGTCGTATAAGCGGTAATCATTTGTCGTAATGCTTTTGTATGGTTGAACGTATCGTACATGCAATAGGTCATGGGGTCTCCTGAAATGCAGTCGATGATATAAACCATAAAATGGAATCGGAGAGATTCCAAGTCGGTCGCCGTCGCCCAGCCTTTTTTTGGTTTCCTTCCTGGTTTCGTCCAGGCAGTGTTATGGAGAATGTCTGTCAGTAGTTTAACTATCTCACGTTAAAGCATAATGTCGCCAAAGGAGTGGTGTTTATTGACAACAAGGGTTTTATGTGATTTTCGTAAAGGCTCATTTAGGTGCGATGGTAGATTATGTTGCAGGTTGCAGCAGATTTGTTTGGAGGGACAATTACGATCTCAGGAGTTTTGGTATTAACTAATGCAGGAGAACCTGTAATTTGAACTCGACTTTCTCACACACTAATTGCTGTGAATGTAACTACGACAAGTAATGGCCATATTAACTGTGAGTATACTGAGCAGCCATATCGACCGTTCCCAGATCCAGAGGCCTGACCTTACAGACCAAATGGCAAAGGGTGCGCGTCAAAAAGCTTTTAGAAGCTGAATAAATCTGATTGATCAGCCAAATCAGGGTTGAAGTATATGTGGAAGGGCGGTGGAAATGAATAGCAATTTGTGTGGGATCTACATCCAGACAATTTCAGTTGACTGTATTCGAGAACATACCATATCATATCACTCTTAACATGAAAAATGAGCTATTTGGGTTCATTCATAAAAGTGAATTGGAGAAAAATGTCGTCGAGGAAGGCCATAATGTTGAAACTGATGCCTTCTTGTGTCATATTTCCAAACTGGCTTACTCGGCACTTACCCAATGAGATGTTCTTGGCGGTTCGGAAAACTCTTTCCAATTCAACGGGCTCAAATTTAATTTAGCCCGCATATGGATCTCATCATCTACTATCCAGGATAGTCAAGTGTGGATATGATGAATGTGCCATTTACTTTGGCAGGAAGGAAACGGAGGGGAACTTTTTTGAGAATGTTTGAAACCGATGCCTGTGGTCTCACAGTACGAAAGATACAAGCAGTATTTCTATCAAAATGGGTACAGCGAATCGCTTCAGCAGAGCTTTGGGACAATGTAAATGTGGGAAAAATTGAATCATTTAGTTTCTGCCGTTTCATAGGATTTTGTTCACAGCCAATGGTATAAGCTTGGTAAGGCCTTTCATGCTATTTCTGATATTCCAAGAAAAACCTTCGCTCGCAGATCCTGGATAATCTCTAAAAAATATATTTAGGTGTCGTCAGATTATTTTGGTACATGGGTTCTTGGTAAATTTGTTTTTAGATGGGTCTAGTATGAACCAGAACATAAACTCGGCTTGAAGCCTTGGGTGGAGGTTCTCTCATAGTCTTCATTTGATTTGTACCGGAGCAGTAAGTCAAGAGCTAAGAGCTCCCACCATGAACAGATCATGTTGAATTGGTACGATGGTTATTACGAATTCGCAAACTTGCTACTGTTTGCATCAAGAATTCAAGACCATACTAATAAATATTTAACACTTTTATTGAAATTTAATAGTGTGTGTGGTGCTGAAATTGGATCACAAACTCGGTCTTAACGCTGTGAAATTCATAATAAAGGGGTGATTGTGGGTGATGATGACATGATAAACTCAGAAAGCTCAGCATAGATAGTGCAACAAGTGTCATCGATGAGAGGAAGGCAAGTGGGAATTAAGTTATTGATCTTCAGAGATTACATCAATACACTTATTTCATAGCGAAAGTGCAACGTTGAAATATTGCTGACATTTTGCTTTATTTATTTGTTGCAAAAGAAATCGGAATCAGGTCGAGGTAGAAATATAAACTAATGTATTGACAAACGATGCAGTATTGGATAACCTGCTTATTTCTGAAAAGGGTTTTAAATTGAGCAATTTGCGTCATGAAGAAAGGAGCAATCTGAAAGAGAATTACGTGTATGTTTATGAATATTCAGACTTGTCAATCAATATAAAACTGTCGGTGTAAGCTCCCAAACTGCGATAAAATTTAGATGCAAAAGAGGTGCAGCAGGGTGATTGCAAGAGATAAATAGCCCTGTCGATGCGGAAGATTTGCTAGCTCACTATTGCCGTCGCCATTGCCCATGTTATTATAAAGTCATCAATTTATATTCTACAAGGAAGAATGACTAAATGTGTGTTTATGGTTTGTACAAGTGTGATTTTGCGGCAATATTTAAGCCTACGGAGCGTAACATGAAGCAATACCGTTTATGTGGTTACGTGAAATTGAGGTGTTTATGTAACCGTGAGGCTGGGCGAAAAGTGCCGAAAGCAGAGAAAGCGGTTAATATGCGGAAAGGGGCGAAAACTCAATTAGGTGTGTATGTCTTCAATGCACAGTTTGAGTAGTTTTGATTATGGTGAAGTTTGGTTGAGTTTTCAAATTCGCGTATTTATTTGTTTTGCAATGCCGATTGTACAGTTACTGTTACAACTTGTGAATGCACAGCCAGGTAATGCATTGGATGTTTTCGTGTAATTCCGTTTAAAATATTTATTATAGACGGAATGCTGTTACTGTTTTTGATCTGACACGGCATGATAAACTCGGTAATCTCTCAATATAAGATTTCGTATGACTCACGTTTGCATACCGAAAGAGTTACATGCGTTGTTAAATATAGGTAGTCACGCCAGTGCTTAGTACGTAACAAAATGATACTGCTCTGATTCCTGGAAGTATTCTAAAGTTTTGGAAGGTACATAAATAGAAGCAAAAGGACATTTTGTAAACTTGAGAAGATACTTGCGTTAGTATATCTTCTTGCCATCCCAAGTCTGGAGCAAGAGTGAAGGTTGCAAATTTGTTTAACATTCGCTTTGAGTAAGTCAAGTATATATAGAAGTAGTTAATGGTTGGAACCAACACCTCATTATCTCAGCTTTGAGCACCACAAGTTCTCGAATGTCTATACCTCCGATGGACTTCAGCGGTGTGATTGCTGTGAGTATTAAAAGTGGCAACTAAGTTTATGCTAGCAATTAAAGTTTAATAATTCCACTTAGAAACTCATCTGAGAATCAATTATATCATGATTGTATTACTAATGGGACTCTAGATTATGAATAGTATCATTCTCTAGCGATCACTTCACCAAGTTAGCATTGTCACAGGTCTGGAACGTACAGCATTATGTTTGTGACGGTGTTGAGCCTGCCTTGTCAGAAAGACAATCTAGTCAGGGAGCAGAGGAGAGGACAACAAAAAGCGTGGGAAAATTGGCTTCATGATATATAATTAAAGAAACACGTAGCTCTTGTAATATGTGCAAATTTTCATCGAAATTGGTCAAAATCAAATGAAGCAAGTTCGCCGAACAATTTCAGCTTTTATATTGGAGCTTTGGGTTAGATAGGTATGAATCGGATTATGCCAAGGGATTATGTGTTGAAAGCTTTTGCAGAATTGACACGGGGAAGTAACGTGACATTGTTATAAGGATCGATACCAAGGTACATATGTATGTCTTTGTCATCAAAAATGAAATTGAATTTCACGGAAAGAAAGAAATTTTGCCGTGTAGAGTAGAGTACACCTGACACCTCTTCTGGTAGGATTTCGTAATGACATAAAGCTGCATGAAAAAATTAAAATAATCAATGATTTCCCCAGGGGCCAAGGTCAAAGAGGGCTAAAGCCATTTTGCTGACATTATAATCCAATGTTCAGAGATTTTTAAAAGAGTTATTCATTAACTTGACTGAGGCATTTACCCGTAATACTTGCGTCGGTCAAGCCTAAACTTGTTAGAATGACATTTCATGGCTTTGCATAGCTTCAAATAACGTAACAAGAGGCTTGAGCTTGTCAACAGTTTATTTGGTGAATTAACACTGCCGTTGCTTTCTAACGTTATGTGTTTTGGCCATTGGACATGCTGTAAAGTAGCCTTCGCCCTTGACAAAAGTATGGAGCTCTGTTGGAGTGCTAGTTGACGGATTGTTGTCCTCTTAAGCATTACTTTCATTCTCTCTTAAATGATGACGAATGGCAGCCTTTAAAATGTCTTTTCGGCGACATGAACAACAGAGATTCTTTGTAAGTGATGAAACAATTAAGATTTAATCTGAAAAAGCCTGCGGTTTATTACGACGATGTACATGTATAGAGTTTGTATGGGAGTGCTACTTGATCATTAGGGTGACATAAAGATTTATAAATTTTTTAATTTGACAGCGAGATAAAGGTTTACCCAAGGGTTTACTATGGGGTTTAGGTTAATTGTTTCTCATGACTGGGTGCTGACAGTGACAGTTGTGGATAATTCGCAATCGTATGAGTTCATGGCTTTAAAATATTGCACTAGTCAATTATGAACAGTCTCTAAAGCTATAGCAGTCAATTGTCAATTCCAGAAAGGCTCAGTGGTCATTTTGCTGTGTACTGTTTACATCTATATTCATCTGAGATTTGGATAAAATTAATTGATGTTGTGTTTTGTTTTTGTTGCAGGACAAAAGGAGACAAGTTCAGTTGTTTAATGGCTACAGACTTGCAAGTGGTCATTAAACCAAGTTTGCTCAAGAGTCTTTGACGACAATCTGGAGAAGACGAAAAATAAGGATGGGCAGTAGACGAGGAGCAGCAAGTATTTCCAAATGACCTGGAAGAAGAACAAGTAGCGCAGTTCCAAATTAAGTGCTGCTGGTTGCAGTTGCTGAAGAGACAATAAAAGTGTTATTGTTGCCAAGAACAACAGGCGGGGTACGAGTTATGTGTGCGTGAATATTTAGAACCTGATAGAAAAAACAATATTGGCCGCCGCATATAACTGGGTTGATGTGGTTGACTGAATGAACAAGATCGACAAGCTGATGTTGTTGGCTTCCAAGTGGAATCCGCAGATGCACGGCTTTTGAAGCCCAGAGAAAAAAGGCGGTGGGCTGGTAATGGAAGGAAGAAGCCTCTGAAAGCTACTTAACTCGATAAGCCTGAGACAATCAATAGTGCACATGTTTTAGGTGCAGATGAGAAGAGGCTATGCAAAGTGTCCAAAGTAGAAGAGAAGCCTCTTGAAAAAGCATCTTGGAGCCGATTAACACGACGAAAGGGAGAAACAGTGTGGAAAACAAAATTAGAAAACAAATGACAAGCTATAAAGATAATCCATATCGGTTCCAGTCGTACT